>CANYCX010060514.1:0-13627 GCA_948193385.1 Breynia disticha f. nivosa
TAAGGAAAGAGAATTCTTCTCTGAAATGTTATCGCAATTTCCATGTTGGTGGTGATAAACTCATTTCCGCTCGAGTCATGAGGATGACATCCAATTCTATTCCGTGGAATGAAAACAAACAAAACTAAAACTGGACAAGAAAAACAATTAGTGCGATTGTGAAATAAACTAACACAAATTCATTAATTGTTCTTAAAATCAAAGACAATGCAAAACGTTAAAAATAAACACATTAACTAAAACATTACACTAGAAAACTGAAAATCATTCATTCATTAAAATGCTATCACTAGAGTCATTGTCTTCGGCTTCTTGCGGAGGATGGCTACTTTGCCCACCACCTTGTACTGGCTCCCTTTTTTGAAATTCTTCAAACTCCGAGTCGGATTAAGCCGATTTCAACGATCGAAGAGGAGGAAAAGAAGGATACGCAAAATACTTCTACTCCTACCACCATTCTAATTATTCATATGACATCATCCAATCCACACCAGGAGAGATTTAACAATGAGGATCAAGATGAAAATAATAGTAAGCTTCTTTCTTTATTGAAACAACCTTCTATTAACAATTGTTTTGAAATTTACATAAATGTCCCCAATCTTATAGAAATTCTGAATTTTTCTAAAATTTTTGAAAATTACAAAAGAGCCACAAAACTTTTGGAAATCAACAAAATGCCCAAAACTTTTAGAAATTACAAAAATATCCCAAAATTTTTGGAAAAATACAAATTTGTACCAAAACTTTTCTTGATTACAAAATTGCTCTAAAACTTTTGAAAATAATTTTAGAATTCTGATAACTTTTGTCGTATTTTTAGTATTCTAATAACTTTTCATTTATTTTTTGTATTTTGAAAACTTTGAAGATATATTTGACATTTAGACAACTTTTCAGGTATTTTTGAGGTTTTGATAACTTTCGAAGTAGTTTTTGGATTTTTTTTACAACTTTTAAGGTATTTTTGAAGTTTTGAAAATTTTTGCGTATTTTTGAGATTCTTACAACTTTTTATGTATTTTTAGAATTTTGATAAATTTTGATCTATTTTTTGAATTTTGATAATTTTCAGGTATTCTGGAAATTTTGACAACTTTTGTAATATTTTTGGAATTTTGATAATTTTTCAAGTATTTTTAAAATTTTGACAACTTTTCATGTATTTTTGGAACTTTGATTTTAGGATTTTGACAACTTTTACTGTATTTTTAGAATTTTGAAAGCTTTTAATGTATTTTTAAATTTTGAAATTTTTTTAGGTATTTTAGGAATTCTCACAACTTTTGTAACATTTTTGGAATTTTGATGATTTTTCATGTATTTTTAAAATTTTGACAACTTTTTGTGTATTTTTAGAACTTTAATAACTTTTCAGATATTTTTGGAATTTAGAAAATTTTTTAAATATTTCTAGATATTTTTGGAACTTTGACAATTTTGGAAATTTTGACAACTTTTTTGATATTTTTAAAATGTTGATAACTTTTGAGATATTTTATTAATTTCGATAACATTTGAGTTATTTTTCGAATTTTGAAGACTTAAAATATTTTTATAATTTTTAGAATTTTCAAAACTTTTGAGATATTTTTATAATATTGATAGCTTTTATGATTTTTTATTTAATTTTGAAAATTGTTTTGTTATTTTTAGAATTTTGACAATTTTTGAGGTATTTCTGAGATTTTAATAATTTTTTTCACCTATTTTTAGAATTTTGACAACTTTTAAGGTGCTTTTGGAATTGAATTTCGAACACTTTATAATTATTTCAAAATTTTAAAAATCTCTCATGTATTTTTTTTAGTTTTGATAATTTTTTAGGTATTTTAGGAATTTCAACAACTTTTAGGATTTTTTGAGTTTTGACAACCTTTCAGGTACTTTTTGAATTTTGAACATTTTTTTTAAATTTTTGGAGCATTGATAATTTTTATCGTATTTTTGGAGTTTTAACAACTTTTAAGGTATCTTTCGAATTTTGACTACTTTGTGGCATTTTTTGGAATTTTGACGGCTTTTTTAGACACTTTTGGAATTGCGAACAATTTTAAATTATTTTTGGAAAATAGATCATTTTTATTTTTAGAATTTTTAAAAATTTTATAATATTTTTTGAATTCTGATAACTTTTCGAAATATTTTAGAACTTTGAAAATTTTTTTGTATTTTTGAAGTTTTGACAACTTTTGTGTTATTTTTGAATTTTTGACAACTTTTAAAATATTTTTAGAATTTCAATAATATTTGAGATATTTTTGAAATTTCAAACACTATTCTGTTATTTTTTGAATATTGATAAATTTTATTCTATTTTTTGGAATTTTAACGACTGACAAATTTTTAGTTATTTATGAAATTTCGATAAAAATTTAAGTATTTTTGGAATTTTGACAATTTTTGAAGTATTTTTGGGATGTTGATAACTTTTTGGATATTTTGAGAATTTCGATAACTTTTGAGGTATGTTTGGAATTTTGAAGACTTCTAACTTATTTTTGGAATTTTTAGAAATTTTAAGGTCTTTTTGAAATTTTCAAAACTTTTCATGAATTTTTGGAATATTGATAACTTTTATAATATTTTTTGAATTTTGAAAAATTTTGTGTTATTTTTGAAATTTTGACAAATTTTTTATAATTTTTAAAATTTGATAATTTTTTAAGTTATTCTTGGAATTTCGACAACTTTTAATGGACTTTTAGAATTTCAAACACTTTTTAGTTAATTTGTAATTTCAAAAACCTTTCATGTATTTTTGGAATTTTGGAAAATTTTAATGTATTTTTTGAATTTCAAAAAACATTTTAGGATGTTGGGAATTTCAATAACTTTTGAGGTATTTTTCGAATTTTGACAATTTTTCATGTATTTTTTGTATTTCTATAACATTTGAGGATATTTGGAATTTTTAACACTTTTCTATTATATTTGAAATATTGATAACTTTTATTATATTTTTGAAATTTTGACAATTTGTGCTATTTATGGAATTTCGATAGCGTTTCAAGTATTGTTGAAATTTCAAAAACTTTTTAGGTAATTTTGTGATATTTATAACTTTTGTGGAGTTTTGGAATTTTGACAACATTTCTTATATTTTTGGAATGTTGATAACTTTTAATTATTTTTGGAATTTCGATAATTTTTTAGCTATTTTTGAAATTTTGAAGACTTTTAACGTATTTTTAGAATTTTTAGAAATTTTTAGATTTTTTAGAAATTTTCAAAACTTTTCAAGAATTTTTGGAATATTGATAACTTTTTCAGGTCTTTTTGAATTGTGAAAACTTTTGGAATGGTTTTGGAACTTTGACAATTTTTAAGGTATTTTTGAAATTTTTATAACTTTTTCTAATATTTTTTAAATTTTGACAAATTTTAATGCACTTTTGGAATTTTGAACACTTTACAGTTATTTTGGAATTTTGAAAACATTTCATTTAATTTTAGAATTTTGACAATTTTTGAGATATTTTAGGAATTTCGATAACTTTTCAGTTATTTTTGGAATTTTGACAAATTTTGAAGTATTTTAAGAATTTCGATAACATTTTCAGGATTTTTGGAGATTTGACAACTTTTCAAGTACTTTTCCAATTTAGAACACTTCTCATTTATTTTGGAGTATTGATAACTTTTATGGTATTTTTGGAATTTTGACAACTTTTGAGGTCTTTTTTTAGTTTTGACAACTTTAGTGGCTTTTTTGGACACTTTTGGAATAGCGAACAACTTTCAGTTATTTTTGAAATAGTAATAACTTTACTATATTTTCAGAATTTTGACAATTTTTCTTGTATTTTTAGAATTTTTGATAACTTTTGAAGTATTTTTAGAATTTTGAAAACTTTCGATATTATTGGAATTTTGAAAATTTTTGAAATATTTTTTGAATTTTGATAACTTTGATGGTATTTTTGAAATACTGATAACTTTATAATATTTTTGGAATCTTGAGAACTTTACTGTTATTTTTTGAATATTAATAACTTTTATACTATTTTTGAAATTTTAACAAATTTTTTGGAATTGTGGCAAATTTGGAGGTATTTTCAGAATTTTGGTAAATTTTTTAAGTATTTTTTGAATTTCGACAACTTTTTAGGTACTTTTAGAATTTCAAATACTTTGGGAATATTGATAACTTTTATAGTATTTTTAGAATTTTGATAGTTTTTGAGATATTTTTAGAATTTTGATAAATTTTTGAAAAATTTTTTTAATTTTGAAAATATATTAGATATTCTTGGAATTTTAATAACTTTTGAAATATTTTTGAAATTTTGACAATTTTTTATGTATTTTTGGAATTTTGAAGACATTTTAGCTTTTTTTGAAATTCAATAACCTTTGAGGTATTTTTGAAATTTCTAACAGTTTTCTGTTTTTTGGAATATTGATAACTTTTATATTATTTTTGGAATTTTGGCAGTTTTTTTGGAATTCTTAGAATTTTGATAACTTTTTAAGTATTTTTAAAGGTTTGATAGCTTTGTAGGTATTTTTGTAATTTTAATGACTTTTAACAAATTTTTGGAATTTTTAGAAATTTTCAGGTTTTTTTTAAATTTTCACATCTTTTTAGGTATTTTTGGAATGTTGATAACTTTTGAGGATTTTTAGAATTTAGAAGATTTTTAACATATTTTTGAAATTTTTAGAAATTTTTCAGGCTTTTTTGAAATTTTCCAAACTTTTGAGAAGTTTTTGGAATTTGGTTACTTTTTCATGTATTTTTTAATTATAAAATCTTTTGGGATATTTTTGAAATTTTGATAATTTTTTAGGTATTTTTGAAATTTTAACAACTTTTTCACCTATTTTTTGAATTTTGACAACTTTTAATATATTATTGGAATTTCAAACACTTTTGAGTTATTTTGAAAATTTCAAAACCTTTCATGTATGTTTTGAATTTTGATAAATTTGAGCTATTTTTTGTGTTTTGATAAATTTTTCAAATATTTTTGAAATTTTGACAACTTTTCAAGTATTTTTGTAATTTCGAATACTTTTTGGTTACTTTTAAAATATTGATAAATTTTACGGCATTTTTAAATTTTAACAATTTTTGAGGTATTTTTGGGGTTTTGATAACTTTTTCAAGTATTTTTAAATTTTGAAAACTTTTCAGTTATTCTTGGAATTTCAATAACTTTTGGTATATATTCAGAATTTTGACAACTCTTCATGTATATTTGGAATATTTACAACATTTGAGGAATTTTTGGAATTTCGATCATTTTCTGTTATTTTACGAATATTGATAATTTTTATTGTACTTTTGGAATTTTAAAACTTTTTCCAATTATTTTTGAAATATTGATAACTTTTATGAGAGTTTTGAAATTTTGGCAACTTTTCTATTATTTTTGGAAGGCTAATAACTTTCACGTATTTTTTGAATTTTGATAATTTTTGAAGTATTATTGGAATTTTGAAGACTTTTAACATATTTTTTAAATTTTTAGAAATTTTTACGTCTTTTTGAAATTTTCGAAACTTTTCAGGAATTTTTAGAATATTGATAATTTTTTAGGTATTTTTGAATTCTGAAAACTTTTGAGATGTTTTTAGAATTTTAACAACTTTTGAGATATTTTTAAAAGCTTGATAACTTTTTTAACTACTTTTGAAATTTTGACAACTTTAATGTACCTTTGGAATTTCAAACACTTTAGAGTTATTTTGTAATTTCAAAAACCTTTCATGTTTGTTTTGGAATTTTGACAAATTTTGAGATATTTGAGGAATTTCAATAACTTTTCAGATTTTTGAGTTTTGACAACTTTTAGGTACTTTATGAATTTAGAACACTTTTCATTTATTTTTGGAGTATTGATAACTTTTATAGTATTTTTGAAATTTTGACAACTTTTGAGGTATTTTTTAAGTTTTGACAACTTTTGTGGTATTTTTAGAATTTTGATAGCTTTTTAAAACACTTTCAGAATTGCGAATAATTTTCAGTTATTTTTAAAATATTGATAATTTTCTTGTACTTTTGGAATTTTTACAATTTTTGTGGAATTTTGACAACAATTCTTATATTTTTGGAATTTTGCCAACTCTCAAGATATTTTTGGAATTTCTATAACATGTGAGGAAGTTTTGAAATTTCCAACACTATTCAGTTATTTTTGAAATATTGATAGCATAGATGCCATTTTTGAAATTTGGATAACTTTTAAAATATTTTTAGAATTTTCATAACTTTTGAGTTATTTTTAGAATTTTAAACACTTTTAAAATATTTTTGGTATTTTAAGAAAATTTTTAGGTCTTTTTGAAATTCCAACAACTTTTCTAGTGCTTTTGGAATTTTGAAAACTTTTTAGTTATTTTTTGAATTTTGATAACTTTTGAGGAATTTTTGGAATTTTGAAGACTTTTAACATATTTTTGCAACTTTTAGAAATTGTGAGATCTTTTTGAAATTTTCAAAAATTTTGAAATATTTTTCAAATATTGATAATTTTTTAGGTATTTTTGAATTTTGAAAACTTTTGAGGTATTTGTAGGATTTTGACAACTTTTGAGGTATTTTTGAAATTTTGTTAATTTTTCAATTGTCTTTAGAATTTTGACAACTTTTAATATACTTTTGAAAAATCTAACACTTTTTAGTTATTTTGGCATTTCGAAAACCTTTCATGTATTTTTAGAATTTTGACAAATTTTAAGGTATTTTTGTAATTTCGATAACTCTTTCAGGTATTTTTAGAATTTTGACAACTTTTCAAGCACTTTTGTAATTTCAAGTACTTTTTGGTTTTTTTGGAATATTGATAACTTTTATTATATTTTTGAAATTTTAACAACTTTTGAGATATTTTTGGAATTTTGATAAATTTTTAAACTATTTTTGGAATTTTAAAACTTTTAAGTTATTTTTGGAATATCGATAACTTTGGAGATATTTTTGGAATTGTGATAGCTTTTCATATAGTTTTGGAATTTATATAACATTTGAGTTATTTTTGAAATTTTGAGTTTTTCTATTATTTTTAGAATATTGATAACTTTTAGAATTTTGACAATATTTATGGAATTTTGATAACATTTCAAGTATTGTTGGAATTTCAAAAACTTTCTTGAATTTTTGGATTGTTGATAACTTTTTAGCTATTTTTGGAATTTCGGTAACTTTTGAGATATTTTTAGAATTTTGAGGACTTTTAACATATTTTTGGAATTTTTTAGAAATTTTTAGGTTTTTAGAAATTTTCAAAACTTTTCAGGAATTTTTGGAATATTGATAACTTTTACAGGTATTTTTGAATTCAGAAAACCATTGGCCAGTTTTGAAACTTTGACAACTTTTGAGATATTTTTGAAATTTTGATAACTTTTCAACTATTTTTGAAATTTTGACAACTTTTAATGCACTTTTAGAATTTCGAACATTTTACAGTTATTTTGGAATTTTAAAAACCTTTCTTGTATTTTTGGAATTTTGACAAATTTTGGGGTATTTTAGGAATTTCGATAACATTCCAAGGATTTTTGAATTTCAAAAACTTTAAAGGTGTTTTTGGAATATTGATAACTTTAATCATAGTTTTGGAATTTTGACAATTTTTGTAGTATTTTTGGAATGTTAATAACTTTTGAGGTATTTTGTGAATTTTGAAGACTTTTAACATATTTTTTTGTTTTATTAGAAATTTTCAGGTCTTTTTGAAATATTTAAAACTTTTTCAGGAATTTTTGGAATTTCGATAACTTTGGAGTTATTTTTTGAATTTTGACAACTTTTAATGTATTTTTTGTATTTCTATAACATTGGAGATATTTTTCAAATTTCGAACACTTTTCTGTTATTTTTGAAATATTGATAACTTTTGTGGTTTTTCTGAAATTTTGACAACTTTTATAGTATTTAAGCAATTTCGATAATATTTCAACTATTTTTGAAATTTCATAAAAATTTTAGATATTTTTTAAATATTGATAACTTTCATTATAGTTTGAAATTTTGACAACTTTTCTAATACTTTTGGAATAGTGATAAGTTTTGAGATAATGTTGGAATTTTGATAACTTTTCAGTTATTTTTAGAATTTTAAAGACTTTTAACATATTTTAAGATTTTTCAGAATTTTTTACGTTTTTTTGAAATTTTCAAAACTTTTAAGAAATTTTTTGAATATTGATAACTTTTATGATATTTTTTTAATTCTAAAAAAATTTGAGGTAAATTTAAAGTTTTGACAACTTTTGATTTAGTTTTGAAATTCTAATAACTTTTTCAGTTATTTTTGGAATTTTGACAACTTTTAATTTATATTTGAAATGTCAAACACTTTTTAGTTATTTTGGAATTTCAAAAACCATTCATATATTTTTTGAAATTTTGGCATATTTTGATGTATTTTTTGAATTTTGATAAACTTTTTAGGTATTTTCAAAATTTTGACAACTTTACAAGTTCTTTTGAAATTTCGAATACTTTTCAGCATTTTGGAATAAACTTTTATGGTATTTTTAGAATTTTGACAACTTTTGAGGTATTTTTGAAATTCTGATAACAGTTTTAATTATTTTTGAAATTTTGAAAATTTTTCAGATATTCTTCAAATTTTGATAAATTTAGAGCTATTTTTGGAATTTTGACAAGTTTTTATGTAGTTTTGAAATTTTTAAGAATTTTAAATAGTTTTGGAAATTCAATAACATTTGAGTTATTTTTTAAATTTTGAACACTTTTTTTTTTGGAATATTAATAACTTTATTATAATCATGGAATTTTGACAACTTTTCTAATATTTATGGAATTTTGATAACTTTTCAAGTATTTTTTAAAATTTGAAAACTTTTTCAGCTATATTGGGAATATTTATAACTTTTACTGTATTTTTAGAATTTTAACAACTTTTTTAGAATTTATGGAATTTTGATCATTTTTAGGTATTTTTGAATTTCGATAACTTTTGAGATATTTTTGAAATTTTTAGAAATTTTTAGGTCTTTTTGAATTTTCACAACTTTTATAGTAATTTTGGAATTTTTATAAATTTTTTTAAGTATTTTCGAATTTTGATAACTTTTGTGGATTTTTTTGTAATTTTGAAGGCTTTTAACATAATTTTAAAATTTTTAGAAATTGTCAAGTCATTTTGAAATTTTCAAAACTTTTGAGATATTTTTGAAATATTTATAACTTTTAAGATTTTTTTAATTTTGAAAATTTTTGGTATTTTTGGAATTTTTAAAATTTTTGAGGTATTTTTGAAGTTTTGATAACTTTTTTAAGTTTTTTTAGAATTTTGTGAACTATTAATGTATTCTTGAAATTTTGAACACTTTCAAATTATTTATAAATTCTAAAATCCTTTCATGTATTTTTTGAATTTTGACAAATTTTAAGCTATTTTTAGAATTTTGATAATTTTTTTCAGGTATTTTTAGATATTTGACAATTTTGTAAGTACTTTTGTAATTTCGAATGCTTTTCAGTTATTTTTGTAATATTGATAACTTTTATGTTATTTTTGGAATTTTGACAAGTTTGGAGATATTTTTGGAATTTTGATAACTTTTTGAAGTATTTTTAAACTTTGAAAACTTTTGATAGTATTTTTAAACTTTGAAAACTTTTTTGACATTCTTGGAATTTTGATAACTTTGCAGATATTTTTAGAATTTTGACAACTTTTGATGTATTTTTGGAATTTCTATAACATTTGAGGAATTTTTGGAATTTCGAATACTTTTCTGTTATTTTTAAAATATTGATAACTTCTATGTTATTTTTAAAATTTTGAAAATTTTTTTCAGATATTTTTGAAATATTGATAACTTATTATAGTTTTGGAATTTTGTCAACTTTTTTAATATTTTTTGAAATGTTATTAATTTTCTCAGAATTTTTGGAATTTTGATAAGTTTTGAAGTATTTTTGGAATGTTGAAGACTCTTAACATATTTTTAAAATCTTTAGAAATTTTCAGGTCTTTTGAAATTTTCAAAACTTTTAAGGAATTTTTGGAATTTTGATAACTTTTTCAAGTATTTTCGAATTTTGAAAACTTTTGTTGTATTTTTAGAATTTTGATAACTTTTGAGATATTTTTGAAATTTTGATAAATTTTTGAAATATTATTGGAAATTGGACAAGTTTAATGTACCTTTGAAATTTTGAATACTTTACAATTATTTTGGAATTTCAAAAACCTTTTATGTATTTCTGGAATTTTGACAAATTTTGAGATATTTTAGAAATTTCGATAAATTTTTAGGATTTTTAGTTTTGACAACTTTTAGGTACTTTTTTATTTTAGAAAACTTTTCACTATTTTTGGAGTATTGATAACTTTTATGGTATTTTTGAAATTTTAATAACTTTCTCAAGTATTTTTAGAATTTTGATAAGTTTTGAAGTATTTTTAAAATTTTGAAAACTTTTAACATATTTTTGAAATTTTTAGGTCTTTTGAAATTTTCAAAACTTCAGGAATTTTTAGAATTTTTATAACTTTTTTAGATATTTTTGAATTCTACAAACTTTTGTTGTATTTTTCAAATTTTGACAACTTTAGGTATTTTTGAAATTTTGATACTTTTTGAACTATTTTTGGGAATTTGACAACTTTTAATGTACCTTTGGAATTTCAAACACTTTATAGTTATTTTGGAATTTCGAAAACCTTTCATGTATTTTTGGAATTTGACAAATTTTGAGGTATTTTAGAAATTTCGATAACATTTTCAAGATTTTTGGAGTTTTGACAACTTTTAGTTACTTTTTGAATTTAGAACACTTTTCATTTATTTTTGGAATTTTAACAACAATTGAGGTATTTTTTGAGTTTTGACATCTTTCGTGATATTTTTGAAACTTTGACAGTTTTTTCATACACTTTTGGAATTGCGAATAATTTTCAGTTATTTTTGAAATATTGATAACTTTTGTTACATTTTTGGAATTTTGACAACTTTTCTAGTATTTTTGGATTTTCGATAATTTTTAAGTATTTTTTGAATTTCAAAAATTTTTTACATATTTTTGGAATTTTGATAACTTTTGATGTATTTTTGGATTTTTTTACAACTATTCTTTTATTTTTAGAATTTTGACAACTTTTAAGTTATTTTTGGAATTTCTATAACATGTGACATATTTCTAAAATTTCAAATACTATTCAGTTATTTTTGAAATATTGATAACATTTATGTTATTTTTAACATTCTGATAACTTTTAAAATATTTTTCGAATTTTGATAACTTTTAAGATATTTTTTGAATTTTGAAGACTTTTTCAATATTTTAGGTATTTTTAGAAATTTTGAGGTCATTTTGAATTTTTGCCAACTTTTATAATATTTTTGAAATTTTAATAACTTTTGACTTATTTTTAAAATTTTGACAACTATTCTTCTATTTTTAGAATTTTGACAATTTTTAAGATATTTTTGGTATTTTAATAACATGTGAGTTTTTTCAGAACTTCAAACACCATATAGTTATTTTTGAAATTTTGATAACTTTGAAAATATTTTTGGAATTTTGATAACTTTAAGCTATTTTTTTAATTTCAAAGACTTTTTGAGATATTTTTGGTGTTTTTATAAATTTGGAGATATTTTTGAAATTTTCCCAATTTTGATGGTATTTTTAGAAATTTGATAACTTTGGAGATATTTTTGGATTTTTGAAGACTTTTAACATATTTTTGGGACTTTTAAAAATTATTGGGTCTTTTTGAAATTTTCAAAACTTTGGAGATATTTTTAAAATATTGATAAATTTTTTAGATATTTTTGAATTCTGAAAACTTTTGGAATATTTTTGGAATTTTGACTACTTTGGAGATATTTTTGAAATTTTGATCACTTTTTGAACTATTTTTGAAATTTTGACAAATGTACTTTTAGAATTTTGAACACTTTTTAGTTATTTTAGAATTTCAAAAACCTTTCATGTATTTTTAGAATTTTGACAAATTTTAAGATATTTTTGGAATTTCAATAACTTTTTTAGATATTTTTAGAATTTTGACAACTTTTGAGGTACTTTTAGAATTTCGAACACTTTTCAGTTATTTTTAGAATATTGTTATTTTTATTGTATTTTAAAATTTTGACAACTTTTGATTTATTTTTGGAATTTTGATAGCTTTTTCAAGTATATTTGGAATTTTTGAAACTTTTCAAGTATTTTTGGAAATTCGATAACTTTTGAGGTATTTTTTAATTCTGACAACTTTTCACGTAGTTTTTGGAATTTCTATAACATTTAGGTATTTCTGGAATTTTGAACACTTTTCTGTTATTTTTGAAATATTGATAATTTTTATCTTTTTTTAGAATTTTGACAACTTTTATGGATTTATGAAATTTCGATAACATTTTAAGTATTTTTAGAATTACAAAAACTTTTGGGATATTTTTGGAATATTGATAATTTTTATGGTAGTTTTGGAATTGTGACAATTTTTGTAATATTTTTGGAATGTTCATAACTTTGGAGATATTTTTGGAATATTGATAATTTTTTAAATATATTTGAAATTTTGAAAAATTTTAACATAGTTTTGGAATTTTTAGAAATTTTTAGGTCTTTTTGAAATTTTCAAAATTTTTTAGGAATTTTTGGAATTTTTATTCATTGATCATTTGTTCCAAATCCTCAAAATCATTCATGCAAAACACTTGCCCACTTGCCTTTCTATTTCTAGTTTTGTTCAATTATCACATCCTCAACGTAGTGTTCTACTCTTTCAAATCTCCAATGATACATATTTACTACCTTGGCAAATTGTGAAACTCATTTTTTAAATCCGTTTAACTTGATAAACAATAATTCTTTCATATAATAATAAATTAGAGTAGAAATAAAGGAGAGAGAAAATGAAATAGTTATTTCATAAACAACTCGGCCCAAAACATTCGTAACATAAAATATTTTACAGTGGAAACATTAAGAAGTTTGAAAACATTCAAACTAGAAATAGAAACATTTATACAAACTGTACAATATGTACATCGCAAAATCTCAAAACTGAAAGCACTCAAAATAGATGGATAGAAACCTCTGACAACCGCTAACTCTGGTAGTAGATCACGACAGCTTTGATCCAGTAGCAGCTATCTGCGTCCTACGCATCATTTAGACACATAAACAAAGGTGAGTATATTTTACAATACTTAGTAAGTATCTCACACTATAATTGATTCGTATATTTTAAATGAGCGCAGGGACAATCAATATCCCATCTCGAGATATGATTCTCCTCTATCCTAATCAAACAACCATTTACACATTTTCCATTTTCGCACATAAGTCATATCTCTTATCAATATCAACACGAAATCATTTCAAAACAATATCATATAACCGAAACATTCGCATCTTGAATCATCATAATCAAATCTCATTTTCATTTATCATAAGAAACAAATAATCGGAATACGAATGAAACATCACAGCAATAATCAATGTTCATAAGAATAACACAAATATGAACACAAATATCCACATTCATTAAGCATTCATAATCAATAGCACGAATCAAATATGTTATGAATGAATGCGAATCAAATGTATATGAATGCTATGCAATCACATGTGAATGTCTGCCCCGGGGTCTTTCTTTCTTTTTCTTTTTCTTTTCTTTTT
>CANYCX010060551.1:0-13922 GCA_948193385.1 Breynia disticha f. nivosa
AAAACACAATCCACCAATCATGTACCAATAAGAATACATACTACCATTTGTACATCTTCACAACATCATAGAACAACCATTCTATTTGCATTTCACACAACATCATCAATTATCATTCCATGAATAAATATGCATTATTCCAATGCTAATGCAAATCACACAATGCATTGCTCCGGAGCCTAAACAAGCTAGGGAGAGAGTCCACTCGATCCCTGCTACATTGGGCACAATTACCCCTCATTATCCGTGAGAGTCCACTCACTATTTTGCGCATACGGGCACAATTACCCCCAGTAACCTTTTCATATGAAGAGAGAATCCACTCATCTTCCGCGCATATATTTGGGCACAATTACCCCTCAATTCATCAATCATGCAAAGTGTTTATCATTCCAAACAATCGTGAATGAATGCCATGATTATTTCAAGGCCTTAACCGCAACATTATGCTTAGCATTTCCAAATCTCATTCTATACACAATGTACAATAACATGCATTCATATTATAAGACACATCATCATCTTATTCCAAGTTAACCTATTTTTACATATCATCGGCACATACCATAACATATCAAATTTCGGTTCTCAAAAACCCAATCCAAACCAACATAGTCATGTCACAACATTGCCACATTATCAATTCCACATACTACTCAAACTAGAATTCGAAAACAACATACATTAGTTCCATTCACAACACATTATCAACTCAACATACCGCTCAAAGTACATGCATTAGCTTACTTTTCATACACATTTTCCTTCTAACACATCCATTTCATGTACATTTCATACAAACAACATCATTTCAATTCAAATATCATCAAAACACTTTAAACATGTCAAGTAAGTGCCATTCTAGCACTTACCTCCGGTTCCGGGGTTCGCTCCACCGCCCGAATCCTGAATCGGATCGCAAATAATGTTACCTACACAATCAAAAACACATTTTCAAGCAATTAACACATAATGTGGGTTATTTAAACCCCTAGAACTGATTTCTAAGCAATTTCCCCTAAAATCCCTAAAACTTCGATCCGTCAAATCTCGCAAAATCGGATGTTCTAAGGTCTACGGCTTATAGAATCTCGTTCTACGTTCAAAACCCAGCAAAACCCTGTACAATGCACCTAATTTCCACACATTTTAACCAAAGATTGGACATTTACCTTCAATCCCGTCACTTTCCAAACCTAGAGAGATATGGGCTCGATCGGAGACTGAAATGTGGTTTCTCTTACGTGGATTTGTGGTTTATGTATAAGTTTTATGGTAAGAAAGGTTGAAATCATTTGGGAGGATGTTTTGGAAGTGTTTTGGTTGGTATATGGGAGTAATGGCTCGTTGGACAGAAGCTTTGGACTTTTAATGACATGTACTGACCCTCGATAACGTTCATTATGGTTTAAATAACGTTCATTACGCAACATGCAGATTTTTGGTTTTTCTGGGAAGAGTAACGTTCATTACCTCTGGTGCTAATGAACGTTACTCAGGTGCAGTCTGCAACACTTAGTCATTTTCGACTCTTTTCGATTCCTGATATGCTCACACTCCTATTTACATGTTCTCCAACCTGGACAACCATCTTTTCAACTAAATCAACATCCATTGACATCAATTTTGGCATCATTCACACTTAGTCACATAATTAAACTCATTATCATGAAATGTTCTTAAATCTTAACGTCTTTTCTCGATTTAGGCTAGACGAATTTCTGGGGCGTTACATAAATACTCAAATCCCATGGTTTGCCGATATTACGAATTATTTGGCGGCTGATGTTCTCCCCAAGAACCTTCATATCAGCAGCAGAAGAAATTCTTCTCTGATATGAAGTACTAATTCTGGGAAGAACCATGTTGGTTTGTATTTGCACAGATTAGATTATCTGGCAATGTGTTTTTATCGAGAAAAAATGGTAGATTCTGAATCACTGTCATTCAGGACCAACTGGAGGCACGAAAAGCGTTAGAGGCAGGGTTCTACTGGCGCACTCTATTCATAGACGTGCAGAGGTATGTGTCCATTTGCGATAATTTTCAACACTCAGATAATATCTCTCATCGTGATAAAATGCCTTAGAATTCTGTTGTTGTTTGTGAAGTGTTTGATGTGTGGGGAATTGATTTTATGGGTCCTTATGTTACGGTTATAAGTACATCTTGGTTGTTGTGGATTATGTGTCAAAATGGGTTGAGGCATAAACCTTACGTACAAATGATCCTAGGGTTATAGTAAAGTTCCTAAAGTCATTGTTTTCTCAGTTTGGCTCACCTCGAGGAATTATTAGTGATAGAGGTTCACACTTTTATAACAACCAGATCTCTAAAACACTTACATGTACGGTGTTACTCATAGAGTGTCAACTGCGTATTGCCATAAACTAGTGGTCAAGTAGAGGCAACTAATCGAGAACTAAAATGCATTTTAAAAAATCTGTTGAGCGTCATAGAAAGGATTGGTCAGTCAAGTTAGAGGATGCCTTGTGGGCCCATCGGACTGCTTTTAAGACACCCACAGGTTTTACACCATTTAGACTAGTCTATGGAAAGGCATTTCACCTTCTGGTTGAACTTGAACATAAGGCCTTTTTGGCCATTAACACTGCTAATCTTGATCTATCTCTTGTAGGTACGTATAGGAAACTTTATCTCAATGAGCTAGATGAATGGAGGATGGAAGCGTTTGAGAACAGTAAGCTTTACAAAGAACGATCCAAGCATTACCACAACTGGCGTTTAGAGGTATCCGTCAGGCTCGGGACGTAAAACAAGCGCTTCTTGGGAGGCAACCCAAGGCTCATTGTTTATTTCATTTATTTTGATTTCTTTTATTTTATTTGGTGTGTTTTTAGTTTTTCATGTAGGTTGAATGGTGTGGGGCTTAAAAGGTACACGTTTTGATGTCTCACGACTGTTTTATGGTGTCTAACAGGTTGAAACGGTTTGCCAAAAACTTTTTCCAAAAACGTTGCAATTAAAATGGTTTCCCAAAAATGTTTCATAACCGTTTCGGAAACAGAAACTTTTCACTATTGGGAACGATTTTGAAAATGTTTCTCGAAAATGTTTTGCAAACTGTTTCGAAAATAGAAACTTTTCGCTATTGGGAACGGTTTTGAAAATGGTTTCTTCAAAACGTTTAACAAACCGTTTTAGAAATAGAAGCTTTTTTTATTGTTGGGAACAGTTTTTAGAACGATTTGCGACAAATCGTTCGACTTACAGAAACCATTTTTGCTGTACGAAACGGTTTCTAAAACGGTTTGCATAAACCGTTTTAAAAACCATTTTGATGCATAGGTTCGACTTAAATGGATAGAAACCCTAACTTTCCTCATTTTAAAACATTTCAAAACTCTCTCCACTCATTCCTCTCTCGATTCTGACCGTTCCCCAGCCATTTCCACTCATTTTCGTGCAAAAATCAAGGTTTGAATTCTCTTTCTCTTTACTTTTTAATTCCCTCTCTTAAGTTTCAACTTGATTTTCAGAATCCTTTGGGTAAAAACACAATTTTTCTGCCTTTTGAGGTTCTTTTTGGGTTATTTATGTTGAATGATGCTTACTTTCATAATTGAGAATGATTCTCTTTCATTATTTGTGATTTTTATTGGTGGAATCAATTTTGGGCCGAATTTATTAGGGTTTTTCCTTTAGTTTTTGTGTAGTTTAGTGGTGAATTGAGTTGTAATTATGCTCAATGATGCTCTAGGTGAATGAATTGCACTTGATTTCAATTTTGCTATGACCCGATATATGAATTGTAACCGTTTGTTTGTGATTTTACTAACCCTAAGGTATTTTGTGCTTAATGTTTGATGTTATATATGCAGAGAAGTATGAAATTAAGGATAATTGTGCATTGTTGACATTCTTGTTTGATAAAGTCATAGGAATTTGTGGATTTGAGTGATTGTTAGAGAATGTTCATAGTGAACTTTGTCTTTGCTTTCGCTTAGAATGGCTATTGGGATATAATACCATCTATTTCTCTTTGGTTGCAGATGTCAGATGCCAAACCATCTTGCAGAAAGAGGCCCGCGTTGAGACGTGGCTGGGATCCAGCCGAAGTAGAGCGGTTCGCTAATATACTCCAGTTTCCCGATGAAGCACATCGTGCGAACCGCTTCCAAAACATACGCAACAAACTGTTCGCACCCATTCGCTTAGCAGATGACGAGACCCTCCAACTACTTGGGCTCCACGACGAGGTGATGCAGTTGATTAGCGTCAATGGCTGGGATAGTTTCTTTGCAATCAATAGCCTGGCTTACAGGGAGCTGACATTCGAGTTTGTGGCTTCGTTTTGCGTGAGTTGGCGTCACGATGAATGGAATAAGAAGACATCATGTCAAATTTCGGGCCGACAGGATGAAATACTCAATGCCCCTGTATAACTTTGCATTCAGGATGGGGCTGTATGACTGGGAGTTCACTGATAGCGACGACTTCGAGGAGTTGCCGACCACATTCCTAGTTAGGGTTAGTGTGGAGGAGCTAACAAGAAGAAATGACTTTGATTTGAGTTGATCAAAGGCAACCCACCTCTAGTCTCATGCTTTGAGGTACGTGCACCGGGTCATCGCTAGCACGATGTACCCGCAGAAGGAAAGTGCTGAAAATGTTACAATGAAGGATCTGCTGTGCCTTTATAGCATGGACTGGAACTACCCAATCAACGCGGCTCACCTCCTTGCCTATTCTATTCAAGAGCAGGTATCGTGACCATGGATTGTGGCATTATACGCGGGGCACTACGTGACGCGACTGATGGAGGGCCTGGGGCACCTAAATGGGCTACCAGCAATGACCACATCAGTTTTAACGGAGCTTCTAGACAGGATAACCCTCTCCCATATGCGAATGTTGGTCCGCCAGTGGGTCACCGATAGATATACTTACACATTGAGAGGAGAGGATGAGGAGGCACCTCTGCCAGAGGAGGACCAGGCGCCAGAGGCCCATACGACAGAGGCTCCACCACCGGTGCCTCCAGCTCACCATGCCCAGCTCACTGAGATTCTAGAGATCCAGCACTAGCACAGTGCCATTCTGGGAGCTATATAGCAAGAACAGTTGGCCTAGGGTGGCCATATTTACAGACTAGAGCATCACATGAAGTTCGTATTCCAGCACCTGAACCTGCCGCCGCCGCCCTACCATCCACTGTCGCCGTACGACCAGTATTACTAGCCCTACCAACAGTACTATCCGGGTCTGCAGCATCCACCACAGCCACAGGAGCCCCGAGATGACACCCAGGATGACTGAGCCGCATGATTAGGTAAGTTTGTTTTCTTTTTCTTTTCTTTTCTTTTATGTTCATTTCTTGTTACGTCTTTTAGTTTCTTTTCTTATATTTTTTTTCTTTTCTATTATGGTCTGTACTTTATAACTGAATGTTTGATTAATGATTTTTTGTTCTTGTCTGTTGTTTGTCTCAGTTACTTATCTTTGTAGTCGGGAACAGACATTTATCAATCATTCCAGGTTCTCTTGGTAGCTTCCCTCACAATCGTAATCATGGAATTTTTCCACAATTTTTCATTTTACTCTACTTTTCCTTATTCTTTCTTTCTATTTAACATTTAGGACAATGTTGTGCTCTAAAGATGGTGAAAGGGGGTCATTAAAATGAAAATTGTGTAAACCCTGTTGGAACATCTTGCTTGTAAATTTCTGGTCTGTGATGAATCTATGTGGTTGAGTGCATTATTTTCAATCACATAGTCATAACCATTAGTGTCTTTAGGAAAGAAAATATGATTGGTTGGTTAAATAACTGTACACTTGTGTATTTTTAGTAGGATCCCAACTTTGGGCACGCCAAACCATGTTTAGGTCAGTGCTGATGTTTATCTTGAAACTGTTTACACTTAATAATACTATTACTTTCTTACAAATATTTGTAGTTAGCGGAATTTGAGTTTAATCTTTTGATGTTTTGAAATTATACCCTTGCTCGATTGAACCTAAACCCATTAAGCAACAAAGTAGGTATATATATAAAAAAGGTAAAAGCTCTACTCCTCTGTCTAGTACTTAAGATATGAGAATGCAAAACACCTCTGCCACGATATTATTGAGTAACCGGGGACAACCACAAAACATGGGTGGTCTTTGCGTAAAAAGAGATGCACAAAATCATTCGTGACAGTGGAAACAAGAATTCAGAGATTGTTGTGAATGAAAAGGGGGTTGTCGCAATCGAGCAAGTGGAGGCATCGAGATGGAGAGTAAAACGCACTCGATAGTACCAATTGAATGAGGAATTTTTTTTTGAAAGCTTGTGTTTAGTCATGTCAACTCTAATTTTGATTTTGATTTTTCAGTGTTTGCATTACAGTCATGGTCGTGTTAATTGAAGACTGTTATTTGATAAAAATTGGAACTTTTCTGAATTTGGTTTACACGCACATAGGATCATCTGTGACTACCCCTGAGACCGTATAGGAATTTACAATGCTAGATGAACCAAGCTTGTCTTATAATTTTGAGTATAACTTTGTACTACTTGCTTTAGGACAAACAAAGGTTCAAGTGTGGTGAAGTTTGGTAAACGTCTTTTTTACACATATATTTTATACTTGTTTTTATGACGTTTATCATATTTTTTGGCTATTTGTTAGAAATATTCTGCATCATCTATGTAATTTAAATATTTTCAGGTTACTCGTGGAACATTGAGCGAAAAAGGAAAAATTCGGGTAAAAACAGAGTGAAATAGCTTGAAAAACACAAATAGTGAAGGGCGAACGACTTCCAGAATGGATTACACAAAATGTTTGATATTCCATTTTACTTCCAAAAATATTCCATGAGGCCAGAACGATCTAGGGAATGGTTTACCCAAACCGTTCCCAAACTCGCTTCACTTCTATAAGCTTCTGAAGAACCTAGAACGGTTTTGGAAACGCTTTATGCAAACCGTTCCCTAAACCATTCCCAACTTACTGTGCACAAAATAGGGTTGCGAAAAGAAGATTTTGGGGAGAAAAATAAGTATTTAGAGATTACAAGCCGTCATTCAACAACTAGAGGTGCAGAGAACTCATTACGAGCGTGAAGATTGGAGAATCAAGTCGGGACTTTCACTAAACCAAGAGAAAACAATTATAGATTACGAATTGGTAACTTGTGTAAGAGATTTCATGAGTTATTTGTCTACTATGTGGTTTTCCATTGTTTTAAGTGTTGGTTGTGAGCACATGATGAACTAATTGTTCTATGGATATCTAGAGTATATGAGTCCTAGGATGGATTATATGTTTTGACTTGATTATTGTTGAGTTTAATGAGATATTGTGGTTCAATTGTGCGGTTTGAATGAATTTTATGACTTTGCATTGATAGGTTGAGAAACCATCTTGTAAATTTGGTCTTCCACATTTGAAAGGAGTTACCTACAATTCTAGAGATAGAATTACAGAACTCCTCTGTATTAGTGTAATGCTAATAAAAGAATGTACAAAACATAATGCTATATTAGGGGTTTTGGTTTAAAAGAGATTTTGGCTAATCAACCTAATCTTAGATGTTAACTTAATCGAGAGATACTTTAACATAAATTAGACATTCTCGCTATCCAAAACTTGTTAATTCACAATAATTCGAGTTACATATGCATTAGGCCTTCCACATTTAAAAAGATTTTACCTTTCCAGTCTTGATTTAACTCGTTCTTTGCTTGTTTTGAATTTTCTTCATTCATTAGTTGTCATTCAATTTAGCATTTACTTTAGTTTATAATTTTAATTACGATAGAACCTTGTCGTTAGATTAGATAATAAATGGGATTGATAGTAGTAGAACTTGACCGTCTCTGTGGGATCAACACTCGATACTCCGGTGTCTATACTATTGTTTGATAGGTATACTTGTCTAGCGATCCTTGGTTTTAGTACTACTCGATCATATCAACCTACATTAATCTTATATAGTCTCTTGCGGTTGATATTTAGTGACCTAATGTAACAAAAATAAATGATTAGAAAAAAAGGTAGGAATGGTTGATATAAGGGTGACAAAAGGGTAGGAACGGTTGATATAAGGATAACAAAAGGGTGATATTAAGTAACCAAAGAAAAGGAGAAACCATCAAAATAGCCAAGAACACGTGGTGGGGAGTAAAAATGCATGGTGGGCATCACCACGCGTACTTCTCTGTTTCTGGCAAGAAAATATAAGTTTCGCTCAATTGAGCCATCATTCAGAACCTTCAAGAAATATACAAAGAGCTCCAGAGAAAGGGAAACAGAGAGCGCTGAGGAAAGAGAGAGATATTGAGTGAGAGAGTTAGAAATTTAATAAGGAAATTGATTCGAGTTATCGATCCAATTGTAATTTCGAGCCGAGGATCTAACAGTATAGTCAAAATAGGTAAAACCTAAAGTTTATCGTAATGTTTTATCAATTTTATTAGTTTTACTATTGAATTGTTTATTGAAATGAATAGAATTAACTTAGAATTGATTGGAATCTAGTAATTGTTGTTATAAAACAAATTTGGAAATTTCAAGGGTTAGGTTTAGGGTTTGTAAGATCGAGAAGTAAATGTAATAAAATTATAAGGGCATGCATTATGAGTTTTGATATATTAGATATTATAGAAAGAGTTATATTTGTATTTATAGATCGACATACCAGACGGTCAGGGACGAACCAGAGCACATAAAGGTCCGAGTATTTTAGTGACAGGTGAGTAATCTACGCACTTTAAATACCAGTTATATAATTTATTGTTATGATGATTATGTGAGAATGTATAATATATATATATCTATGTAAATGGATAAATATGAAAGTATATGACTAGAATTGAATAACATATGAATATGGAAATGAAAAGAAAAATATAAAAATGAATAGTGAACAAGTACTGGATATGAAAAGCGGATAGGTAAGAGAATGCTGTATATGTTTGATTTATATATATGTGTTATATACATGTATTGGTTACAGATTCATAGCTTCAGCTGTATAGGATATCAACGCTGACCACAACTTCGGTCGTATAGGATCACAACATTGGCTGTACAGATTCACAGCTTAGGCTGGATTGGATTATAGGGTTTTATATGAACGATATTGTTATAACTATGACTATGGTTGTTAATGAGATAATTGAAAGTAATAAGAAAATGTTATGATATATTGAATTACATATGATTATTAATTTAAAAGATTATTCAATGAGCTCGCAACTCATGCTATTGCGATTTTTTTCAAGATCCAGTAGTGAGCTAAGATAGACGTATAGACTTGATAGGTGGGTCGACTGCTACTCTCAAACCATTTTCTCTCTCCTCATCAGAGCTAGGCTTAGGAGTTTGAGTGTTATTGCATGTTGTGCTTGTTCATATATTATGCTTTGCTGATAGATTGTTATGGACGTTTGGTTGTTGACATTGTTATTCTATATATGTCTATATATGAGTTATTGCTAGTTGAGATTATTATGACTGGTTGAGGTGTGTGTTGAAAAAGATAGATTACTAATTGCCTGAGGGCTATTATTGTGTTAATATTGGTTTTGCAGGAATGGAACTTTTAATTAAGGTATATGCAAGTTATAGCTGTAATATAACAGTTCTACGTAAAGTATGAACTTGCATAAGAAAGAATAAAAGGCATATTAGTTTAACACAAAGCTTAATCCATGGATGTGTTAACTAAGACGATCGATATTCTAAGTATATAATAGATGAACTATATACTGAATATTTAAAATACTTGTTGAATCCAATTGGGAAAAAAAGATGAATGATGATTAATGATGATGATATGGATACATATTAAAAGAAAAGTTTTTAAGTATATGTAGTTATATACAAATATGATTGATTAGTACGTAATAATACAGTAATAAGAATAGGACGTTTTATTAATTCTACTACAGATGTCTATTTAGGATGTTCTTAGATTTTTTGAAAATATTTATGCATCCTCTACAACTTTGTATAAGACCTCAAAAGATGATTCTTTCCTTAATTTGTTAAAAAACCAAGTTGATGTTGTTAGATTTTGAGTGGAATTTTGTTATACGCTGTTTTTGTTGGATTTAATGCTTTGATAAGTTTAATTAAGAAGAGAATAGGTTGAATGAAGCTTGGGTCTTGTTCATATTTTATTAGAATGAATAGAAGTGTGGAAAACTAGGGTTATGAACTAAAAGAGGGAAAATGACACTTATAAATTGGGGAAATACAGAAAGGATTAATGGGTTTTGTTAAAATGGATGGAAGACTAATCAAGTATAGATTTTTAAAAAGGGTAGAGTTCAAATAAAGAACATGGTAGTGGAATTTAAATAAAAGAGATAGATAAGATCAATAGGAATATCATAAGTGGTTTATGATATCAGAGAAATAAATAGTTTGTTTATGTTCCACTAAAATGGTTTGAAAAAGGGTGGAAATTGGATTGAGTTAAAATTAAGACAATAGTGGTGTTTGGTTTAGAATGAAAGGAATGTAAGAAGGGAGACATTAGAAGAGACAAAACAAAAAAATATAAAAGTTAAATTAAAAATACTTAATTGTTTGTTATTGTTACTAAATAATTGTGTATAAATATGGTTAGGAATTGGAAACAGAGTGGAATTGGAGTGTTTTACAGGAAGTTATGATTAGCTTGGACTTGCGAGGTGAGTGTGTCCACTCTTACACTTATTAAACTATCTATATTATAATGCATGGTTAAGTATATTAAAGTGATTAATCGTATGTTACTTGTATGATATGATTGGTGTATTTTGGTGTGACTAGAATGTTCTCATTGGTTGTTATGTATGGAATTGACATAATTAATTTATATTTTGTATGACTCGTGTGGAATTATGGTTATTTGGATGTTATTTATGTGATTGAGTTTTTGGATTGATAGAAGCTGCCATAGAGGAGGAAGTGGCATGCTTGAATTTTAAAATGAATTATGTTTTATTGTGAGGTGGCAAATGACGATGTATGTTGGACTTAATGTGTTGTGTTTGAATGACTTAAAGATAATGGTTATATGAAAGGAATAATTGATTGTTGAGATTTACTATAAAATTTGATTTTATGTGCGTATTTTGAGTGTTTAATCACATGCTACTTTGAGTGATATGATATGCATATGATTGGTATAATTGAATACGTAATCGCAAGCTAGTTTGTGTGAAATGATATGAGTATGTCTGGTGTGACTAGTGTGGATTCAATGGTTTCTTTGGATGGAATTAATATGAATGGCTTTCGTGTTGTTGGAAATTATGGTCTAGTTTGGTATTGATAAGTAATGGTATGTTCTAGAGGATAAATGTGTGAGCATGAGTGTTCATGGAATGAATTTGATGCAGGTAATGTAAATGAATTTTCCTTATATCCTTGGTATGGTTTATTATGTTGAGATTGAATTGGAAGTTGTTGAAAGAAGTGGTAATGTTTTCCTTGAACTAGATGTTGCTGTTTGTGAAAATGTTGTAGGATACTGTAGGGTATATGGTGTGGGGAACCACGCATGATGGCTGCGACCATGCATAGTTGTGTTGTGATAGTTCATTTATCATGCACGTAGAGAGACTACGCAGGATCGCTACGACCACACGTAGTTACCATTCTAGCACACATACTCTACAACATCTTGATAGAATGTATGAATTTTTGTATGGAAACATGAATTTTTGCTATTCAAGCAAGCCACAACTATGAGTATATAAGAGTGATGAGTGTTAGAATTATTTTGGTTTGCTTGGATGACATGAGTTGTGTTAGAAAAATTAAAAGGTGAAAAAAGAGTAATGTGTTTGCTTGAATTTTTTAATGATCCATGGTTCTACATGAGTCTCATGATCATACCATCATAATGCACAATGCATTTATAGGAGCAAGGAGATCATAGGCACACAGAGCAAAGGGCTCATAGGGTCACGTAGAGGAGCAAAATGCTTATAGGCATTCAAAGGAGCAACAGGCTCAATTATATGAAAGGAGAAAATGGCTCAATTATATTAAAAGGAGTAAGGGACTCAATTATGTTAAAGGAGCAAAGGGCTTTTTATGTTAAAAGAGCAAGGGGTTTAATAATTTTAAAGGATCAAATGGCTCACAATGAATGCATTCATGCATTACACATCATACATCGTGTACATTTCATTATAGATTATGTGATGTGCTCTTTTGAATGATTGTGATATCGTGATAATGAATAAAAAGGCAGAAAAGAGTTGATACTTATGAGGGGAAAATGTCCAAAATTATTATAGAGGAAATGAATCAAAATGAAATGAAGCAAATGGCTTAAAATGCGATGGAGCAAGTGGCTCAAACTTATGCATGATCATGTGCTTATGAATTTTGTTATGAGGAAGATGAAGTGTGAGTTTGTATGTGATTGTTATGGCCATGGATTTTCCAAACGTTATGTGGAATATAAAAGAAGAGAACTAAAGAAAGATGAATTGTGATCTCTAAGTACGTTTAGGCTGTGTTGGGTGTGTTTATTTGCATGTGTTGTTGAGATATGTGTATGGGTGTGGTAAATGGTATGGAATTGGGTGTTGAGCTTGAATTCAAATTGACGTTGTGGATTTCTATAAATATGGGTATGTGAGTAATTATTTGTGGTATGAAATGTGAACATGTGTTGATGTTTAGTTTGATAAGTTTTGGATGTGGGATTTTTTTATGTGTTTGATTTGATTTTAGGATGACAAGAGGGTTGTTAGGGGTGAGAGTAATTGTATTTATCTTATGTTGGAACATGGATGTGTTTATTATAATTGTGGACTAATGAATAACGATCATGGCTTTAGGGACAAACAAAATGAAGGATTTAAATAAAAAGATATTATAGTTAAACAAATAAGGGTATGAGTCATTTATTGGACCAATGGTGGTAAACATTAAGATCCTCATTGTGTTTTGATAATGTGTGAAATAATGAAATTGATAAAGATTAATTTTAACATTGGCAAAGTGTTTAAAATCAAAGGAATGTTCATCAAAGTGTGTTGAAGAAGTCAAATTGGAGCTTTGAGCTTAATTGAACAAAAGCTGAAAATCAACATTTTACTTGAGTAAAATGAAACAGAGTCAAGTAGCAGATCCATTAGTCAACTAGTGTTATGGATAAGTCGACTGGTGTGCTGGAAATTCAAAAAGAAGAATGTAACGACTAGTTTTGGGAGAACAAACTCAAGACAGTCGACTGGTAGGAAGACCAGTCGACTAATGAAGATTCTTGACAGCTAAAGTGAGCCACAAATCCTAAAAATATGGTAAGGAATCATATCTTTAACCTTAAAATTAGGGACATGATTTGTGGAAGACTTTAAATTGTAAAGGTTATGGACAAGACATCATGAGTAGCTAAAATGAGCCACAAACCCTGAAATTAATGCAAGAATTCAGGTATTTGACCTAAAAATCGGGATATGACTTTTGGAAAAGATTTGAAGTGGATAGACAGATGTATAAGTTGACTGGCAGGTGATACCAGTCGACTGGTAAGTATTTTAGTCGACTACAAGTCGAGTTTGGAAGTCTGGAAGATTACTGGAATGAAAACCACTTGACTGGTTTTTAGACCAGTCGACTGGTATGATGTTTTTACTCAAGTGTTTTATAAACCAGTCGACTGGAATATGGTTTTACTCAAGTGCAAAAAAAAACCAGTCGACTGGTGCAGCTGACAGTGAACAAAAGTTGATATTTTAAAGCAGGATAAAGTTGTCATAATGGAAGGACAACGGGAAAAAACTTAAGAGAAGTTATATATTGAGGTTTTTGCTGGAGAGAAGGTAGAATATAAGCTTACAAAAGAATTCATTAGTGTCTTTCAAAGTAATTGTGCTTATCTTCTCTTATGTTCTTGTAACTCATCTAGAGATTGTTTCTAGTTGAGAGATTACATCTTTGTTGGTTTCTTGAGCC
>CANYCX010060765.1:0-12127 GCA_948193385.1 Breynia disticha f. nivosa
AATCATCTTCACTACCAACTTGAGGAACTTTTATTCTAGCCATCCTTGAAGATTTTGAGAATGAGTTAAGGATTTGAGAGATTAGGGTTTATAGTGCATTTTCTAGGGTTTGAAGTGATTTATTGAGGTTTTAGAGGAAAGAAAGATTGATTTAAGTGAAATGGTGAATGGGTATTGAGGTTTTGGTGAGGATTTAAAGTTGAAAGGTGAGGGTTGTGAATAGTATGGTCGACCAAAGCTAGTTTTTTGTGTTTTAGAGTAAAGAGAGAAATAAGACTGTCAAGTGTTATATTAGATTGAGACTCATTTTAGTTGACTAGGTCTTGTATTAGTTGACCAGACTGAGAAGTATTGGTCGACTAAGATTAGTTCCACTAGAGTAGAATAGGTCCAAAATTGGCAAGAAAGCTGCTAACTATAATCTTCACTTGAGCAGGTCACATGTAGTCGACCAAAAAATTTTACTCGACTAAGAAAGAGTTTTACTCGAATAGAATTAAACTACTCAGTTCCAAAAGCAAATAGGTATAGTTGTCTTTGAAACCTACTTTACTAGACTTTTTTCTAGTCGATTAAGAAGATTTTACTCCACAAGGTTGTCTTTTACTCGACCAGACTTCTTCAAATTACTCGACCATGAGTTAATTTACTCAATCTGAAATCATATCATACATGATTTTTTCAAAACTTACAGATAAAACTAACTTTATGGCTCAAGTGTAAAGTGTACCATTGGACCAACTTATTGTATGAGTGTATGCATGTATGGCAAAATGCAAAAAAGACATACCATAAAGAATGTAAATCACACATGTCAATTCTCATCTTAATATCATTAAATAGTTCTACTTTAAGTGGCTTAGTTAAGATGTCTGCTAATTGATCCAAGGTTGGTACATATTTTAAGCAAATGTCACCTTTCAAATGATGATCACGAAGAAAATGATGCCTAATTTCAATGTGTTTAGTCCTACTATGCAATACATGAACTTTACTTAAACTTATTGCACTAGTATTATCATAATAGATAGGAACATTACACACATTTATTCCATAATCATGCAATTAATGTTTTATTCAAAAAACTTTAAGGACAAGCACTTCCTGCGGCTACATATTCGGATTCCATCGTAGAATTACTACACTCACTTATTTATTATTCTCCTATGAAATCAACGATGATCCTAGAAAATGACATACGCCTTTATTACTCTTCCTATCAATCTTACAACCACAATGATCTGCATATCTATATGCATATAAATCAAAGTTATCACAACTAAGATACTATAAAACATGATCTATAATATCAACTAAATTCCTAACCATTATTTTGCAAGCAACAAGATGCGATGTTTTAAGACATGATTGAAATCTAGCACAAAAGCATATATCAAATATGATATCCAATTTAGAAGTGGTTAAGTAAAGTAAGGATACGATCATACCTCTATAAAGATTTTGATCTACATCTTCTTCTTCCTCATGCTTTTCAAGTTTAAGATTAGACTCCATGAGAGTCTTTGTACCTTTGCACCCTTACATGTTGAATTTCTTCAAGAGCTCTTTGGTGTACTTACTTTTGTGTATGAAGATCTTGTTTGCGAGTTATTTGATTTGAAGCCCTAGGATGAACTTGAGCTATTCCATCATACTCATCTTGAACTCACATTGCATCAATTCACTAAACTCTGTGCACAAAGAAGAAATTATAGCACCAAACATAATATTATCAACATAACTTTGGCAAATAAACATATCTTTACCTACTTTTTTAATGAATAAGGTGTTATCTACTTTGCCTCTACTGTATCCATGTTGAATAAAAAAATTACTTAACCTCTCATACCAAGCCCTTAGAGCTTGTTTGAAACAGTATAGTGCCTTTTTGAGCTTATACATATGATATGAATGTTCATGGTCTTCAAATGAGGTTACTTTACTTACACTTCTTTTAGGATATATCTGTTCAAAAACTTACTCTTCACATCCATTTTTTGAAGCTGTGAGATGTAAATGCACATAAAAGCCTTATAGCTTCCAATCACGCAACTACTGTAAATGTCTCCTTATCATACTTGTTCTTTACTGGATACCAATCTTAGATGTATCCGTTCAAAACCATACTTTTCACATCCATTCTTCTTGGTAGAATCTTTGAGCTACCAATTTAGACTCATTCTTTACCATCTCTCTATGCTCATCATACTTGATTTTATTCACCCACTTGACTCCTACGATGGTTTTAACCTTCGGAGGGGCTACCAATTACTAAACTTGATTTCTCTTGAATCGATTAAGTTCTTCTTGCATAGCCATCACTCAATGCTCATCTTCAAGTGCTTCCTTGATATTTTTAGGTTCAATAAGAGAAATAAATGTCGAGTTGTTTATGACCTCATTTACTTCTCTCCTTGTCCTCACCCTATCCTTAACATCTCCAATCACTTGATCCACAGGATGATTTTTATCATTTACCCAATTCTTTGTAGAGAGATCCTTCACAACTTCTTCATCTTTAACTTCCATCTCATTTACTTTTTTTGAATGACTTAAACTTCATCATCATCTTCTTTGGTACCTACATCATCAAACCAACAACCTTTCTTAGGGGTGAAATCATATCATCAAGTTTTATATGTATGCTTTCTTCTACCACTCTAGCCCTATTATTGTATACTCTATATGTCTTACTAGTTAATGAGTTTCCAAGAAATGTGCCTACATCCAATTTAACATCAAAATTTCCTAGATTATCCTTACTTAGACTTTACAACCAAATTTATGAAAATAAAAAAATGTTTGGCTTCTCACTTTTCAAAAGCTCATATGATGATTTCATCTTATCCTTTCTAAGATGCACTCAGTTTATTATATAGCATGTAGTGTTCATTGCCATAGCCCAAAAGAATTTTGGTAGACCATACTCATTCATCATTGTCATTGTCATCTCTTTAAGTGTTATATTCTTCCTTTCTACCACTCTATTTTGTTAGGGAGTCCTTGGTGATGAAAATTTATGCTCCACTCCATACTTGTCGAACAGTTTCTCAAATGTCTCACATTTCACCAACATGATTGGTTCTAATGGATATGATTGCCAAGTTCTTCTTATTTTGAACCGACCTACACCACTTAGCAAACTCGTTAAAGCATCACTTTTGTGAACAAGAAATTGAATCCATGTAAACCTTAAAAAGTCATCCATAATTACAAGTGCATTAAATCTACCACTCAAACTAGCATATCTCGATGGTCCAATTACATCTATGTGAATTAATTGAAGTACTCTATTGGTGCAAATTTTCTTCTTCGCCTTAAATGATCTTCTAACATGTTTTCCTTTTATGCATGATTCACACAAATGTTCATTAGGAAAGCAAGCCTCTTACTACATCAGTCTTAGATAATTTTAAGATTGTAGGAAATGGTGTACGTCCTAACTTCCTATTCCATAAGAATGAATTTTCATCTAAGGTGATCTAGCATTTTTCATTAAAGTATGAATCATACAAGTTCACTACATATGTGTTTCCATGCCTCAATAGAATAAAAAAACTTTGTTATTCTTAGACACCAGGCAATGAGTAGGTTCAAATTTCACATCAAAATCCATGTCAAAAAGTTGAGACATACTTAACAAATTATGCTTCAAACCATTAACCAAAAGAACATTGCCAATGGTTGGTAAAGGTTGTTTACCCACTTTACCAATACCAACAATTTTACCTTTGTTATTATCACCAAAGGTGATAAATCTTTGCTCTTTTGGCCTACTCTCTATAAGTAGACTTTTATATCTACTCATACGCCTTAAGCATCCACTATCAATATACTAAGAACTAGGTGGATTCTTTATTATTTGATGTACCTATAAAATGAACCATTTTTTATCTCAATGGTACTTAAGCAACTTTGGGTCCTTTGGGGATAGAAAGAAATGACACATTAAGTATATTTTTCCCTTTCATAATCCAAACTTTCTTTATTTTAACAAACCTTCTTAAGCTAGTACAACTATAAGAAACATGACCAACTTTTAAACATCTAATACAAGAAGGCAACTTTGATGCAATATTATTATCTCACTCTCTTTATAATGCCCTAGAATTCAAGTCTCTAAAATAGGGAAAAAAAACAAGCCTTAACAGTCATAGAAGGATTAGGACCCTAAGAGAATTGAGAGATAGAAGGAAACCGTTCAAGAAAATGAGGAATTGCAGAAAACACATGAATAGCGTACGTTATTCATGGGAAATTTTCAAGAATAATGTGGGTTCTTTAACCTACGTTAATTTTTTAAAACCTACGTTAACGGGCTCGGGATAGGTCATTAAAAAGGTGTCAAAGCAACCCTAAACACCCAAAACCCCTCTTTATCCTAAAATCATCATCCCAACTCTTAAGAAAACCTCAGTAAACCTAGATTTCCTTAAATTACAATCTAAAACACCAAAATCCCTTCATACTCCCAAAGATCAAGAAGAGCTAAGGTTTGGGGAAAAACTCATCTTAAGGTAAGTTTTCCACTCTAATACCAATATGACATAGGAATCACAAATCTTAGAGGGTAGAATAGGATAAAAGGAGGCTATTCTTACATTAAGGATAACATAGTATGTGGAGGATCGTGTAAAGAAAGAGATTAGAGGTCATGAGAAAGCCAAGAGAGGAAAGAATGCATAAGTTAGGGTTTTTAGAGGAAAGGAGCAAAATGGATGGGTAAAAACTAAGTAGAAACAAAAAATTTATTATTATTGAGTTATTAATTGAATGAATGTTAATTAATAATCAATGTAGGAATTGAAGCTGCAGAGGAACCAGAGCGACCATCAGACGGACTCGCCTAAGTTTAAAAGTAAGTGCATGCCCCATCATTTACTTATCCATATCTAGTCTCTTGCATGGTTAACTATGTTGGTTTGAGTGTGTAAATTAATGTGTAACTACAAATTAGAAACCTTATGCTATGAAATGTTGTGTATGGTGTGTATGCATGTTTATGGGTGAGGGAATGTCCATATTTTACAAAGTGTGCTTTGATGTGTAAATATACATACTTGATGTATTTGGTTGAGGTTAAATGGAATGGATGTGCTTTCCTTTACTTATGTATGGTATGATGATGTGTGGGAGAAGGGATGCGTGGTATGCTTTGTAATGTGAGACTGATGGATTTCTAAGCACATATGCTAGAGATTACAGAGTGTCATGTAAGACTGATGGATTTCCAAATGCATCGATGCTCTATTGGTCAACTTACGTAACAATGGAAATGTGAGACTGATGGACTTCTAAGCACATATGTCATGGCTAAAGGGTGTCATGTGAGACTGGTGGATTCCTAAGTGCATCGGCACCCGTTGGCATAGCAAAAATATGAAAAATGGTAATGCAAGACTGATGGATTTCTAAGTGCATCTACCTCGGATGAAAAGGTGTCATGTGAGACTAATGGATTTATAAGCACATCGACACCGGTTGACCAATGAGAGAATTAGGGCAATGCGAGACTGATGGATTTCTAAGTTATGTGCCCCAGATAGAAAGGTGTCATACGGGACTAACTGATTCTAAACGTATGGACAGTGGTTAAACAACCAAAGGAAAAAGAGAGAGGACCTCTAAGTGAGAGAATGCTTATTAGTGTGAAAGAATGAAAGAAGCATTCCATAGACATGTTGCATACGCATTTGGTTATACTCATGTTTTGATGAAAATGAGAAAAGAGAGTTTAGTGCACTATCCTTTATGTGTGTTATGTGTTGATGTTTGGAAATGTGGAATCCTAGTTGTGTTTGAATTGTGTGCTCGTATGGATGCGAAATGATATAGTTGATATAAGGTTATGAATGTTAAGGATACAGGTTCATGAAATGAAATTTGATTGTGGTTGAATGTGTAGGTTAAGTATTGGATGATGTTGTTTGTTGGGTGAGATTAGGAATTGGGAATGCATTGTGATTTTTTTGTGGTAAATGCATGATTTTTGATGTGTTACTCTTTGGGTAATAGTATGAGCATAAGGATCTGATTTGAATGGTATGAATATACTTGGTTTGATGGTAATTAAGGTGAAAATTTTCTAAGTGTTGGTGTAATTCAGAATATGTATTATATAGGTTCTGGGATAGGTTAACGTATGTTTAAATTGGAAATAACCTACGTTACATGAAGTTACGTACGTTATTTGTGGGGGTAACATATGGTATTCTTGGCTAGGTTTATGATGGAATTGGCCATAGAGAATAACGTACATTACCCATGGAACAAACCTACATTAATATTGTCCAGATGGTTGTTTGACCTAGAAAACCATATCTTAAGAAACTTTAGAGTTTGTACATGATTTAGAGACTTAAAAACTAATATTTGTGAATCAAATAACACTATAGAAAACATGAATCAAGCACCCGATAATGTATCCTAGAATCTAAAAGGAGGGTAGAGCTTCGTGTGTATATATAGAGCGAGAACCTAATAAGTGAGGTAAAAAGGGAGGATGAATGAACGAATGTATTAGACTTTATATGGATAGGTAAGTGAATAAATGGACATACGCTTACTGAGTTTTTATACTCATGTTTATTTGGTTGTGTTTGTGTATTACAGACGAGGAGACTGCAGCGTAGACTATTCATTATTTCTGCGTTATTTTTGGACACTCTTGTGGATTATCACTGCGAGGTTGGGGATTTCATCACACCTTTTGTTTTTCTACAAACATTGTTTTTGTAAACTTGTCGTTCTACGTTGTGTTGATACCCGCCGTGTAGGGCTTTTCTCCAAGGCACTATTGTTTTGGTGATATTTTATATAGCAATGTTTTATATTTACTTTCAATCATTTTAAATGATATTTGAAATGTTTCTTTCACACATTAGTGTTAGCATATAGCACTCAAGTTGAAGTTTATTATGTTAACAAAAAAAATATGGCTAGGAAAATCATAAATAGGTTAATAGTTAAAGAAAATTAGTTTTGAATTTTTAGCGTCACACTCTTTAGTAAACTTGATGATTAAGGATGAATCTCTTTGATATGGATCACTACCTAAACCATGTTTTGAAATTGAATATCTTTTTAATGAAAGCAGCTCTTCAAATTATTCTTTACCACTTGTGAATTTTCCATCCACATATAATAATTCTTTCTTAAGTTTATTAATCTCATTAGATAGTTCACATTCTTTTCTTAAGCAATAAACATGCACATTTGACATATCAACTTCATTCTTTCTAACATCAAACATCAAATTACTTAAATAAGAAGAATCCATGTCATTTAACTTTTCACTTAACATGGCATTCTCACTAGCTAATTTCTTGTTAGATTATTTTACGCTTTTGTTCATCTTCATCACCTTTCAAAATCACATTGCAAAGTCAAGTAAGCTTCGTTTAAATAATCATAAAAAAAGTCATCATCATCATTCATATTGTTAAGGGAAGAAATACTTACCTCATCCTCATCATCACTAATTGAGGAACTCTTTGCCATGAGTGTTAGATTTTTCTCCTCATAAGCTTTCTCATCTTCTTCCTCATCACTTCAACTAGCAATGAGAGCCTCATTTCTTTTTCCTTTATCATTGTAGTTTTGAGGTCTCATGGATGAGTTTTTACTTACTCTACACTCAATGGAAAAGGGACCTTTTTTCCCACATTTGAAGCATCCTTCATTATTTGTGCTTCTCTTTCTATTGTCACCAATCTTTCTCTGGTATGCAAGTCCTCCTCGATGTCGATCATTGCCTCTAAGCTCCTTTCTTCTTGAGCTCATTAAGTTCTTGAACTTTCTCAAATTCTTAGCATAGAGGGCCAACTCCTCATCTTCTTCTTCTCCTTGTACACCTTCACCATCATTATTTTCAAGTTGATGAATATTAGCCTTCAATGCTATTAACTTCTCTTTGGGTCTTTTTCTTTCGCCTCTAGACTTCAATTTGATTTCATAGTTGATCAAATATCCTTTAAAAGGATTGAAATCGAGTGTGTTGAGATCTTTGGATTCTATGATCATCTTCACTTGAGAATCCCATTCTCTTGGCAATGCCCTTAGGATCTTCTTCACTTGCTCAATATCACTTAAGGGTTTTCCAAAACTACTTAACACATTGATGATTGCAATGAACCTATCAAGCATGGTGTTGATGGATTCTCTATCCTTTATAGTGAACATCTCGTATTCATGAAGTAACATGTTGATCCTTGTTTCCTTAACTTGGTTTGTAACATTCTTATCCTAATAATCTATAATTAAAGAAATAAACATACAAATTAAGAATAAATCAAATATATTATGTTTTAGAATATGTTAGAATTATATTACAAGTGAAAATTTTTATGAAATAGTGTTAGAATTTGTACAGGTTGAATTTTGGTAGCCAACACAACAGTGTTCTATCAGCATGGTGGTCGTGCTCTTGAAAAATATGAGCGCGACCATTTTCAAGTATGAGCACAAATATGTTTCTAGGGAAATGATTTTAGCACGATGGTTATGTAGTCAACACAGGCCATGCTGATTATGACACAATCATGCTTAGCTGTTAGATATGCAGAAAACATTGGAAATTTAAGGAGGAGGTGGAATGTCCATATTTAACACGAGCTGTACTAACATCGACATAGTTGTGCCAATCAGTTAAATTGTATATAACGAGGATTTTGAACAAAAAACAAAAGAAAATATGAAAACAGAGTAGAGGCGAGAGAGAGATGAGAGTTTGAGTGAGAGAAAGAAAGAAAGATGGAGAAATCAAATATGGATCATAAAAACACGATATACACGATCGCAGTTGAATAGAGATAAGAACGACTATTGAATTCTTAATCTTTATTCGTATAATTCTGGGGTTTTACAGAATTATGAGTTTGAATTGTCAAAAATAACAGGATAGATTGAATACGAGAAAGAATAGTATTTTTACATATTCATAAAGTAATATTCAGAACGATACTGAGCTATAAGATTACTGTTTATATTTTATAGGACAATTTCTAAGACGACAATACCAAGATTGGGGTCTAAAGGAAATCTGGATATTAAGGAAATACAAGTGAGTAATCTAACCCACTTTTAAATACAGTTAATATAGAATGATTATATGCAATGAGTGATTTACGTGTTGATATACATATATACATGTATGACTGAATGAATGAATGAATGCAAATATACGAATGAAATCAGACAGATTAGGTTGAGATGTATGTTGTTATCCAGTTTATATGTACTTTTGATTTTGAGTTTATACTATACTATTGGGATATATTTGGTTGATTTCAAGTTGTTCTAGATATGTATACAAATATACAGCAGATGCACACGGGTCATGCCTAACAACACAAGTACCGTGTTACAATTGAACATGTGGCTTACTAGTGTAACATGAGGTTGTGCCCCTAGGATGTGTTACACTAACACGGGTCGTGTTCCAGACCGTGCCTCATGTCGTGCTGTATATTAATATGTTTAAAATGATTTATAATAAGTGAATGCATAGTAAATAAATAACAGAAACAATCTAATAATAATAATAATATTATATGAAAAGGTTTTTAATTACTCGGTTTTATAAGTTAATTAATATGTTAATTACATGATTAACATGCTAACTAAATTAGGGTGTTATATGGTTGGTACCTTCATATGTGACACTAAGCCTTTCTCACATATCCCTGGCACTTGTACAATGTCCCATTTTATTTTCCTCATTAACAGAAAGAGCACATAGAATTAACTCAACATTTACATATACTTTTTTCCCAATCGTCACTGTTATATTCCAATTCATCTTTCAACTCACCAATTTCTTTCTTTGGAATAAACAGTCTATGGATGATTGCTTTCCAACATATCATACCTTCACACATAATGTGAATCTTCATATGGTTCTTCCAGTATGAGTAGTTTGTGCCATTGAACAACAGAGGGAAGTTTGGCTTAACTTAAATATTCATAACAAATGTTTGTGTAATTATTTGATCCTGTCTAGGTTGTTAAGCCTTTGAATAGAGTCCTGCTCTGATACCAATTCTTAAATTATATATAGCTCTAGAACGGGGGTTGAATAGAGCTATTACCAATGAGCAATTTTTGTAGAAATAAGAAGATAAGATGATGACACAAGATATAGAGTGGTTCAGCCTAACACCTACATCCGCTACCTAAGCTCCCACTTAGGATTTTGGCAAACTCTTTACTATTACCTCACTTTCAAGCTTAGTGAGAACTTCCTTACACTCTTAATTTCCAGCTCAAGGTACCTTACAACCTTAATTTGATTTATGGCTCAAATCCCCCTTACAAAAATGATGAACTATACTATAACACTTGACAATACAATACAAGTTATGCAAAGATGAAGAATAGACTATGTGAGCAATAAACTCTTTTAAAAGTGATTTTTTGGCTAAAAGAGCTTTTGAAAATTTATTTTTTCATAATAGAAGCTTTGAAATGTAGTCTCTTATATCTCTCTTTAGAAAATTGAGTCTTTTATAGACTCTTTTGAAACTATAGATGTTAGACACAAAGTATGTCTCAATTAAAAGCCTTGAAAATAGTTTTTTGCTGCAAAGCACTTGCTAGTCGACTAGCCCAAGTACTGGTCGACTAGTAGCTTCAGTTCTAGTTTACTAGAAATTCTTTTATCATCCAAAATAACAAAGAACACTCATATATACATATATACTAAACCAACATCATCCAACAACAACAATAATCTCAACCAAGCCAAATATCAGTCATAACTGTACAAACCATATCTAATATACACACAACATGAAAATGTCAAACATATCAACTTCTAGTTGATGTTTGGTGAAGAGAGAGAATACTAGGAGTTCAGCTGACCCACCTATCAAAATCTTGAAAGCTAAGTTGTCTCACTACCTGGTCTTGAAAACAAAATATACGATCGCAGTTGGTGAGTTGCATGCTCAGTGAGTAGTCTTATAATTCATAATCATAATAACTTATTCATTCCCTATATAAACTGAAATATTATTTCCTGTAACACATTTCATATTCATATTATCATTTCGTAATAAAATTTAGATCATAATCATATTCCTAATCATACACATTGAATATTCGTCATGCAATATCATACGTATTTTGTTTTCTGTCTACAATAATATTCTTCCATCTACAATAATATACTTCCGTCTATAATGGTCAATCATATCACCAATCCACACCATAGTCCACCAAACCATATCAACAACAAATGTATATACATATATACCATGTAATAGTATAATTAATCTCTTACCTGTTCGTGTTTCGCTTCATATGAACCTTTTTGCAATTCAATCCTATATACGCATTCATTTTCATTTTTAACATATTCCTATATAATTATATCTATTTTCACTTTTTATCTTTTCTTTGCAATTTATATATATTAACAATCAATCACATATTATCACGTATTTAAATTTCATAACAACTAGTATTTTAAGTGAGTTAGACTACTCACCTACTAGCTGAAATACTCCGAATGATACGAAATCTGGTCCTGTCCTGCTCGTCTAGTATGTCGTCTTATATAATCATATAAGAAACTCTCTATACTATTCAATACAACAATATATTAATATGCATACTCCTATTTTATTCCTATCGATTTTCTATCTTATCAGTTATCTAAATTTCTAACTTTTAAGCTTAATTCACAATCAATTCTATGTATAAACTTCATAAATTAACTTTGAGAATTCCAATAACAACTTACCAATCGATATTTTTCTCGATACTACGATCAATAACATGTTTCTGACTCAATTTTAACTCATCCCTCCTTAAATCTCTTTTTCTTTCTCTCCCAAATTTCTCTATTTCTCAACTCTCCTGAATCTCTCTCTCTCAATATCTATTAATCTCCCTTTCTGTTATTTTAAAATCCATCCATAGCTTCCTTTATATTTTAATTTTGCCAGCAATTGCTTCAAGTTCCAACTTAACTAAAAAATTACCACAAAAAGAAGACTACACGTGGTCATTGCATAAGGGAAAATGATGGAGGAAAAGAGAGTACACGTGGTGGGGTGGGTTTTGAAAATGTTGGTGGGGGCCAAGCGGAGGGGAAACAACCACAACACGAGTGACGATGTGTACA
>CANYCX010060812.1:0-12788 GCA_948193385.1 Breynia disticha f. nivosa
GGGATGAGAAAAAATTAAAAGGTCTTATTTTCTCTAATGTGAGACCCAGAAGCGATCAAGTGGATCTCTACGCATCACCCTATGAACTCTACATTACTATGAAGAAGCTTGATACCATTCAATTATCTTGATATGTTTACATAGTAACCTCTGATCAACATGTGTAAACTTGGAACACGTTGGATAGTTGTTTGTATCAAGGCAGAGTAATAGTTTTGGTGTGAGGTTGAATACTTTTAGTAACGGTTCATAAACAGAATCAAAGTACACACTGGCCCTGTCAAAATTTTTGGTTAAAATAGACAAGTGTAAATGATTGAGTTTTCATTAGACCTTAAGATCAAAAGACATGAACACATCAAGTAATTTGGGGAGATACAACCATAAGTCTTAAAGAACGATATATGAGTAGCCCAATCAAGGCGCATATACTCATTCTTAACTGGGCTACTCATATATCGTTCTTTAAGACTTATGGTTGTATCTCCCCAAATTACTTAACATGTAGCAATCATATATCGTTCTTTAAGACTCATTCTTGGAAGGTTTTGTGCTGAACTAATCATCCCCATGAGCAATCATGTAGGGTTTCATACATTCATTCCCTAATGCCACTAAATACAAAGTCACAAAGAGAATGATGGCCTTCAACCCTTTTGCTTCTACATAGTTTTCAGCATCACTTAACATGTTGCATTCCAGTGGCTTTAGCTGTGGAAGATGAGCTTGTACTGATAGTAAAATGAAGCCCTGTTGAATTCCACCAAAAAATATTCCATAAATGAGTGTATGTAAGGAAAGTGAGAGAGAGAAGAAGTGAAAAGAAAAGGCTTACAGAAAGTTTGATAAATCCAAAGATTAACATAGTCCAAAAGCAGCCAAGGTAAGAGTCGGAGAGGTAACCACCAAGAAGGGCCAAAATAAACACAGTTCCAACAAAGTTCATCACTACGTTTGCTGATCTCGACAGCTAGAAATGCATCTCATTTATCACATATGTTATCATATTGTTACCTACTCTCGCTATTCCCATTATTTCAAATGCTTGTGCTCCTATATTTCCATAACACAATAAATTATTACTACTATTTTGTTTGAATATCTGAATATAAGTTCTTTTGATAGTATGAAAATATGAGTATGTACCAAGAACAAATGGAGCAGCTCTGATGCCACCATGGTGCTTTGGGTTGGAGGGTCTGCCTCTTCAACCAATAGTAATTTCTTCACCAGAAACAACACTCGTCATCTTTCCTCCTTTATTAATGTTATTGTTAAGCCATCCTCCATCTATTTCCATCTTCACCTCTTCTTAGCTAACTAACACAAATGGTTTATAAAGGCAAAAGAGTTGTTTTAGTTGTTGTGGCTTATGAAATGTGCAACAAGTTTTGTTGTCTTATTACAAGTTTTGAAGAGCTTTGGTGAAGGCCAAGTGCGTTGTTTATATATATATATTTATGAGATTCTGCATTTAGGATGTTCAACCTAGGAGATGTTGGTTGAGATGATAATTTAGCATCTTGTGATGTTTAGATTGGTGTGCTCCTAAGATTAAATTCCAACCTATCGGAGTCACTCTGGTTAGGTAGGAGTTGTGCTCCCGTTCTGATCACGGATTAGTCTTCACCAAAGATGAGAATATTGGGTGGTTAAGATAAGAAAAACAAATGAAATGTTCAAACCTACACACACTCATAAAAAATGCAGATCACACTTCTACCCATAACTATTGGATAGAGTTGACATTTAGAGTGACATTTTTTTGGTATGTTTGGTGGTCCACCTTGTGTGTTTTTAGAACAAATATGTGAATCTAGGAAAATTTGTTTTGAGGAAATACATTAAATATTACTATGTTTTTTTAAATTATCACACAACTCTCTATTTTTTTTGCAATTGAAATCACGTTAATAATTAAAAAAATTTTAACACTACTAACTTTTGTATAATTGATTTGACCAATTATAACTCTTTAAACATTTACTCGACATAACACACTGTTAAAAAGTATTAGGTTTGATATAAATGTGTTTATTTTATAAACGAATTGATTTATTTATGAAACATGAAAATTAAGTTTGTTCGTATCATAATTGTGTTAATACGTTTATAACATGGTTTAACATAAATAGATAATCATATCATGAATTAACACGATACAATTAGTGATACATGATGTTAATTTTTATTTTTCATGTTGTATCGTGTAATGTTTTAAACATGTAATAATCGTGTTTACTTGTCAGATGTAACCATATCAAATTTAATCATATTATACGTATTATATCGTGTCGACCTATTTAATAAATGTCTTGTGACCGTGTCTAAAAATTCGATCCATTTAAAAAATATATCATTTTCGTGTCAGGTATACACGTATTATAATAGTAAATTGACACGATACACAACCATATTTTAGAGCTACTAAATAAGGAGCATGGAAAGAGGCTGTTGGATTACTTTTTTTTTTAATAGCCCTTCCCCGTATTCACCTCAACTCAGCTAGGTTGGCCTTAGGCTTATAGGGCACTCCTCTCCAGACGACCGAGCTAGGCTGGCCCTTCTAGATTGGAGTGGGTAAATTTCATTGATAACTGAATGAATAATAGGCTGTGAGACTGTACATTAGAGTTATGGTTACATAAAGTGGGAATACAGGATCCTACCCTAACATAATATAAGAGTGAGAGAAGAGGCATAGGGAGCTCTGCGATTTCTTCAAATTGATAGCTTGTCCTTACCCAATGTTCTTGAGCTAGCCAATGAGCCACTGCATCTGCTTGTCGAAGAGTATGTCTGTAACTTATGTCAGGATATGAATCAATTAAGCTTTTGATTTCCCAGATTCATGATTGGTTTCTACCACTCCATTGCTTCTCATTGGTGATGAGGGAGATAGCAAACTCAGAGTCAAATTCCACCGTTAACCTTTTATACCACTTAGTGATTTCCCATTTAACAACGTATAAAATTCCCCAAAGTTCTGTAAATAGGGGGAGCACCACAGTAGTCCAACTTGGAAACAACCCTTCGTTATACCATTGTAGTCCTTGATATAACCTCTAGCAAAGAAAAATCTTCCAATTTCATTTATGGCCGCATCCATATTCAGTTTAAAACTCCCTTTTGGAGGTTTGGTCCCTTGAATATCGCATCTAGAACCTACAGATTGAGACCAAACTTGCTTGCTAATTGAGTTTGTTGTTGAAGCATAGCTGTGAGCCCAATTGACAACTCTAAATTTAATAGAGGCATGAACAATCTTTTTATTAAAGATAAGTTGATTTCTTGCATTCCACAGCTGCCATACTAATATACCATACAAGAGAGGAGAGTGTAAGTTCGCATATTTGAGCCTATTCAGTCTCAAGTTTGTTTCCAACCAGTCATGTAATTTCAATAAAAAGAAGTTTCCTTTAAGCTCAATAGGGATGAATGAGATCCATACCTTGCAAGCTTTGAGGCAGTCTCAGATCGTATGGAGTGTTGTCTCTAGATGTTTAAAGCACATTAGGCATGTAGGAGATGAAGCCAAGTGTCTTCTATGTCTTTTTGCATTAGTCAATAATCTACCTTTGTTTGCTAGCCAAAGGAAAGAATGTATATGTTGAGAAACTTCCCACTTCTAAATAATTGACCATGAGTCTTGTTCCATTTCATCCCCCAGATCACCCCTCTCAAGTAAGCAATCCATTGGTAAAGCAATGGTGAACTTCCCTGTAGGAGTTTTTTCCACACTGTGCAATCATTAGGGGTAAGAGGAATAGGTGCACAACAACTTTGAACCCTATTAATCACCTCTTGACGTAAGAGAAGGATGACTTATGGCAAATCATCATTATAGACTTAAACAACTGTGCTTTAGACTTAAACAGAGACAGATGGCTCCCCAATGTGGTTAATGAGAGGTTGTTAGTGTAAGACCAAGCCCAATACATTGTTTGTAACTTTTATTATTGAGTACTAAAATTATGAGGCATTATTTTATCACTTCATGTATTGATCTGTGGTATGTGTTTGATAAAATATTCAAGAATGTTATTTAAGCACTTGAGTTATCAAGGTTGAGGACCTTAATAGTAGAACCGGAAAGTTATGAGATTAACATTCTAAATATTCCTAGTCGCTTGTTTCTATGGGAATAAAAATGAATTAAGCGATCACTATTTGCAATGTCAAATATTATCCTTAGACTAAAAATCACCATCTCTTGTTGAAAATTTTAGTGTACTTTGACATACGCCTAACGTGGCCTTAAAAGGTTGACAAGTATGGATATGATTGGGTATGCTAAGAATCACAAGTAAGAGCATGAGTGAAGTGAAGGGATTGACCCTCCCATGAAAATGAGAACAGATATCACTGGCCGTTTGATAGACAAGATTGGGAAGAGTGCGGCCGCACCCGAATGAAATGATAAAGTCATTTATTCGAACTTATCAATTTTGTCATAGAGATCAAGAAAAGTGATTTAGCATTGAATAAGGGTGTTAATGACATGCCTTATGCTAATCAAGATATCAGAGGTCAAGGGATGTACTTGAATTGTAGTGGGGTTATTGACACCGCTCGTTAGCTATTTAATTTAGGGTGATCATAGTGTCTTACTATAGACCGCCTATGATTTATGAGTCATTAAACTCATTGCTTTTATTAAATAGTCCTACAAATCGCACATGGATGAAGAAAAACTAAAAAGGGTATTTTCAGTTTTTCACCTTAGGTCAAAATCTGGCAATTAGGCCGGATCAGGCATTTGGGCCAATTTTGGTAATTGGGCCCAACATGGATGAGAAATAATATTTCTTACATGATTTTAAGAAAAAGATTATTTATTAAATATGATGTCTTAAATGAAAATATATAAGAAGATAATAGAGAAAAAATTTAGGAAGCTTATCTTCATTTAAGACAGCATTAATGTGGGATAAATTAAAAGAATAAAATCTTTTAATTATCCACATTAAGGTCACAACATTATGGTTGATTTTTAGAATAATTTTATTTTGATTAAAGACTTAACAAAGTCCTAATGAAATTAGGATTGTTAAGTAGTTTGATCTTGCAAAACTCTTGTCTTTAAAAAAGGAACCCAAAACCCTAGTTTTACATGAGATGTTCGTCCCTCAAACACACCACATAACTATGAGCCTTCCACCTAAATTGACAGAGATTTATTTTATAGAAGAGAGAAAGTGAGATTTAGAGGCTGGTCATTAGTGTGGTCAACGTGGTGCTCGTTATTTCGCGAGTTTCTCATCCAATTAACAAAAACAAGGTGAATTGCTCTTACTCTTTATGCTAGTTCATGTTTCCATTTAAACTGTGTTAGTGTTGTAGAGGAATCACGTTTGGGGTTCTATCTCGATGTCATAAAGGTCGTCTTAGAGTATTCTGAGATGATAGTTACTTAGAGTTTGCCCATATCATACACGGCCTAGTAAGAAAACGAGAATGGTACGTTCTTTTCATTAAAGTTTTAGTTTTTATGTCACTTAGTAGTTACCCTTGTGTAAATATATGTATTATGCATGATTTGATGTGAATCTTGGGCTGCCTTGACATGTTTTTAAATGTATTTCTGCTGCCATAGATGTTAGAAGATGTTAGAAAAACCTAATAGAGGTCCCACCCCATCTACCAGTCATCTAACTAGAACTCAACTATTCTTTTATTTCTAATGGACCACATAGATGCTTGTTAAACTAGAGGTACCACCTTTAGAATGCTTTTCTAGATTGGTGAATGCCTTATTTTCTGTAAACTAGCAAAGTTAGATGTTAGGCCCTTACAATATTTGTTCCATAAGACACGACTTCATGGGGCAGTTGGGTCATTTTACAGCCTCCAGCATAGCTTTATAATGAATGCTTGATTGATTGTCACTGAGGGTTTTAGCCCTAGGCCCTCCACGTCTTTCTTTTCACACACATCTTCCCATTTGACAAGATGGACTATTTTTTTCTTTCTCCTGAACCTCCTTAAAGGAATTGCCTCGTTATGCCATCAAGTTCATTACAAACCCTTTACGGTAGTTTCACTGTTTGCATGACATAATTTGGAAGAGTGGAAAGGGTAGATTGGATAAGTGTGAGCCTCCCCTATAAGCTAAGGGATTTGCTTTTCCAGCCATTCAGTTTTATCTAGCCCAATCTATAGAGAAGGACAAATAGGATTTGTGCATTCTCCCACTGAAGAGTTTAACCGCAAGATATTTACTAAGGCTAGTGACTCTTTTAAACTCGCTCATATGAGCTATTTGGCTGTTAATATTGGGAGGAGTACTTTTTTGACATGAATAACTTACCTTGGCACCAGACATGAGGCAGAACTTATGCAGACAATTCTACATCACGGTAATTTGATTAATTGAACTCTTCCCAAAAAGTATAAGGTCATCTGCGAAGAAGATGTGTGAGATATGAGGTCCTGACTTGGCTTCTGATATTGGTTTCCAGTTTTCAGCTTTAACTGCATCTTTAATGTAAAAAGCTATTCTCTCTACGTACAGAGCAATGAGATAAGGTGATTAAGGGTCACCTTGCTGTAAACCTTTTCTTGGTTTGAAGGCTGTCGATGTCTCTCCATTCCATAGAATTATCATTGAGACTGATTTCACACACACAATCATTAGGGTTGCTAGACATTCTGGAATTCCTGTAAGAAATAAAGTTTCTTCAAGGAAACTCCACTGGATCCTGTCATATGCTTTCTCCAAGTTCACCTTAATAGCCATTGTGCCTTCTTTCTTATTTGATGTCCTCATAGTATGTGTTAATTCTTGCACTATAACTATGTTATCAATTATTTATCTCCCCGGGATGAAGCTCAATTTTTCTTGACCAATTAGAATTGGCATAAGTGGTTGGAGTTTGGCCACCAGAATTTTAGACAAGATGTTATAGCTTACATTGCAGAGTCTTATAGGCCTGAAATGGGAGATTTGCTCAAGGTGTGGGACTTTTAGAATGAGGGAGATCAATGTTGAATTGACTTCTTCAATGCCTCTATAGGTGCAAAATGTAACCTTCCTATTCTGATAATTTATAATTAACAAAATAAACATATGAACTAAGAATAAATTGAATATATTGTATTTTAGAGTATGTTGGAGTTATATTGTAGGTGGGAGTGTTTACAAAATAGAGTTTGAATCCATACAGGTTGAATTTAGGTGACAACATGACAAACATGCCGTCTAGCACGGTGGTCATGCTCTTAAGAAAAAACAGCACGACCATGTTCAAATATGAGAACGACTGAATTTCTAGGAAATGAAAAGCAACAAGAGGACCGTGTTGATGAAGTTTGGTTATGTTGGTCAGCACATGTCGTGCTGATTTAGACACAGGTCATGCTGAGTTGTAAAGTATGTAGAAAATGTTGAAAATTGAAGCAGGAGGTAGGAAGTCCGTATCTGGAACGACCCGTGCTAACCTCGACACAACCATGCTAACCATCAGCACTTTATATAAGAAAAATTTGACCAAAAAATGAAACAGAAGGGAAAAGAAATAAAAACAGGGAGTAGAGAGAAATATAGAGAGATTGAGAGAAAACAGAGAGAATTAAGCTATTAAATTAGAAATTAAGCTGGGAACATGTAATCGATCGCAGGATCAAGCAGGACATCGATTGGTATAGTCAATACAAGGAATCCCCGGAGAAAACTGTAAGAAAATAATATAGTATTTTAAGTATGAATATATTATTGGATTGATTTTTAAGGAGAATTATTTATATGGTTATATAAGAAGTTGATTGAGTTAACATAATCAGGAACAGAGTCTAGGGGAGCTCCAAAAAATACAAAAAAATAGGTGAGTAATCCAGAGTCACATTTAAATATGGTTAGATGTGTGATCACTTAAAGGAAAGATGATTAAAAGGATATCCCATGATGTTTCTGATTGATTGTTAGTGGATGTAGATTTATATGAATTGTTAGAATTGCTAGTGTAATGCCCTAAAAAATATAATCTAAAATATGCAAAAATGGTAAAATTTATAGTGACAAATGGCCTAAGGAATAGTTTGCCTGGACTGTTCACCAAACCATTTCAGAAATAGACAACCAATTTGTATCGCGCTGAAAATGACAGAAATGGGTAACCAAATGATTTGAGCAAACCGTTTTGACCTAACAGGTTTTAAAAATAGACTCACGTGAAATGTTTGAAAAAGATAAATAAAAACCCTAAAGTAGCTACCTAACTTCAATCTTCTTCCATCCTAAAAACCATTCATTCTATAGCCTCAAACCACCAAAATCTAACCTTAGGAACTAAGAGGATGTGATTCTTGGCCTAAAAAAGAGAATACTCAGTGATTCTCGACAAGGAAGAAACGTAACTCTTGACTCCATACATGTGTATTTAGGGTTTTGAACCTAGGATTTGAAATATGGATGTTTTTGTGTAGGATATTGTCAATGGAAGTAATGTGGGTGATAATGAACAAAGAAACCAAGGGTTAAAAAGAGACTGAGATATTAGGGTTTCGAGTAATTTGGGGGTTTTGATAAATAAGAATGAGAACGTGAAATTGAATGTAAATTTGTGTTTAAAATGGAAAATGAGTTTTAAACTGCGTAGGAAATGTTGTTCGGGATCCAGATTGGAGTTAAGTCGTGAGCCGAATTTACGGGATCTGAGATAAGTGCATCGAATCACGCTTACCTTGGTATGCATTGCATCTGTATGGTTAAACATATTCGGTTGATTGCACATGTATTGGAATGGTAGATGGATTGTGTCTTTAAGTGGATTTGATGCTTGTTGTGATTTTGTGTAGGATTTGTATGGATTGTGTGATTAGGGTAAAAACGTTCGATAAAAATGAAATGTTGTGACTTAGTTGATATAACAAAAGAAAAGTATGCCATATGGGTGAATAGATGAATGTTAAGCATTTTGAGGACAATGTCCATTGTGTGGTATGAAAAGTAGGAAGGTAACTTGTACAATTAGTTTGTAATTATTGTTTGAGAATAAGGGTATGGTGTACGACCTTATGCTCGAAAATGACACATTATGAAATACATAATAATGAGATAAGGTTAAGGTGCAAGTATGATATATGCATGGTGACGTGTGGGGATCTAGTTAGATTCCTTATGAATGCATAAATTAAGTGAAACAAATGATGTGCTTGTGAGTTTTAGTTGTGTTGGATGATTTGGTGATGAAAATTGAATAATGGTTGATAGTGCGATTGTGAAATGATAAATTTGTTGTCTTTGATAAAAGGGAAAAGATGAAAGTAAAATGATTTAATGAAATGCATAGCGCGAGTTTGATTAAAAACCAATGACTGCAAACGTGTGATTTCACATGGAATGACCATGTGTGATGCCAGATTTTACAAGGTTCATTTTCAAATACTACCAAATTTTGCACCATTTTTTTTCTTTTTTAAACACAAGAAATAAGATAGAGGAATGAAGATAGAGTTTTACAAAACATAAAACATAATACAGAGTTAGCTAAACTACCAAATATGGTTTTGACAATGCGAAAGCGAGGAAAAACGGTTTACATGCCATTTCACAATTTCCACAAAGGTTAAAGTTATACATGCATGTAAATCAATACAACCAAAACCCTAGGAGCTCGACCTTCAGTACTGCATCACTAGCCTCACTGTCACAGAATCCCGTCCGTGATACCTGTCTCTTAGCACACAATTAAGCAAAACACGGGTAAGTATTTTAAAATACTCAGTAAGCTTCCCCTCAGTGTCACTACTATGCAAAGGTGCAGGGGAGTCCTCGGCCTCTGCGGCCTATCCTCCCTTATGGCGCCCCAAAGCCATCTTACAGACAATCACACAACATCCAGCATAACCGCATTCATAAATCTCACATAAGATCAGTAACACGCAGTTGAGTCATATCATATTCTTCTAAACATAAGCCTTACAAAGCCATCAATCCAAGACTTCAACATCAAATCCCACACGTATACAATTTCACATAATACATATAACACAATCTCATTCAGGAGCACATATCATTCAATCATAAGTCATTGGTCACGATTCATAACAGTTCATAACCATACAAAATATATCACAATCCACATAACTAAATCAGCTCTCATGTGTTTGATCAAAAGTCAATTCATATCATAACCATCACGCATTAATATTCAGGCAACCAACATGTATGCATAATGAATGCAAGTGCAATGCTAATGCTTTGTCCACACATAAATGCTATGCTCCGGAGCCTTAAACTTAACAAGGGAAAGACTCCACTCGATCCCCGCTACTTTGGGCACTTTACCCCTCAAATTAAGAGAGAGGCTCCACTCGATCTCTTTGTGCATTTTAGACACTCGTCCCTTATTTTATAAGAAGAGAGACTCCACTCATCTTCTGCGCACATGGGCAACTTACTCCCTTGTTCACAATTGAGCCATAAGCTCTTTTTCATCACAATGCATGAACATACAACGTGCTCATGCCAACACAATAATCATACGTATGAATGCAACTTCATGCAATTCATCTCAATTCTCTCAAAAACATATGCACATCATTGTCCCATAATCAGCCATACCAAAATATCAATCAACATGATCAAATCGGCCAAAACTCAGGGCAACACCATCATTCACATGTGTAACTCAAAAGGAGTTTAGAACATAGTCCATAAAGAACATTCATATCGTGCATATGACAATGTACATAATTCACCATTATACAATCACATAGAGCGTATACGGTTAACTCGGCCCAAACCATCACCAAGGCCTACGGAGCACGCAAAACATACATTGGAGAGTTCCACATTTTCATTATACTCTTATTCCTTTCCCTTAATCATTTTTCACACAATCACATACATAATCATGCAAGATTATTTTTCATATCCATTTTGATCATAACGGACCATTTATATAGCCCCTAACATTAAAGCATACGATTCTTCAAGCATTTAAAACAATAGGCCAACCATACTATATCAAAACACGCATAGCAATCACTGTTCTGCAGCCAGAACACAGGGAAACGGCCAAGGGGAACAACCTCCTAGCCGTTTCTCCAGGCCGTTTGGCCCCTGACAGACAATTTCCCTTAAGGAATGGCCATGTGAAACAACCAAGCTGGCTATTCCCTAGCCGTTTGCACCTACGCGATCCCAAACTAGCAGAATATATCACTTAACACATTATCTCTTTTCCCCATTTACTCATACATTCAATTTATACACAATTCGCACATTATTCAACACAAACATGCCATTTCAATTAGTTCACATCGAACACACTTATAAAACAACCAATTCATAAGTCATTTCCATAAGTTTAATAAATGAATACCAGTCAATTGGATTGCACATACACATACATTACTTACACTTTTCAAACCTCACAAATCATCATTTAATATGGCAACTAAACACCAATGACCAAACATCCATATTTCTTTCTCACCGCACAAGTCATGATTACTCAATTCAATATCAAACCAATCACATTACCTTTCCCTTTCTTAAAACATCTCATCCAACACACACAAACCAAGCATTACATAAACATCACATTAACCATTCAATTCCATACAACTTTCATTAGGCCATAACCAACAAGTTTAAGCATAATTCTTCTTTTACGAATTCAATTCAATCAATATACGAACAACAACCATTCACATTATCAAGTACCTCAAGCAAAGTATATCTCACTTTATATCAAATTTCGATAACACTCCAAGACCCAACTTATACTCGCATTCGTAATATTAATAACTCATAATACAAACATCGTTTCCTTCATTCATTCAACAATAAGTATTTCAACCTTAAGTACACATTATCATCTACATGCTCACATTATTAAAAACAACATCTTATCAACCTTAAATCAATATGTTCATATTAGTCAAACCATATAAAATCTACATAATGTCAATCATTTGTTCCTAAGAACAAAACCACACCATTCATACTTCCACAATTTATTCTTCTATGTCTAGCAATCCCAACAATTCATTATAGGCCAATATATAAATAATTATTGATCAATGGTTCCTAAAACGATTCCTTCAACATATGTGTTAACTTGAAATTAACCAACCAAGCGCATAAATCATTTTAACAACCCTTTAGCAAGTGTCAAGAACACTTACCTCTTGTTCCAAGTATAGTTTCGTTGCCCGACCTCCGATTCGGGTTCCAAATATCAACTCCTACACACAATGCAACCACATTTTACTTTTCATACACGAATTAAACCTCAATTTCCTACCCTCACTCTTATCTCCACAAGAACACCAATTCTCCCCAAACCATAATTCTTTAATCCTAACCAAATCCTATGTTTTTTAGGTTAAAGACTTGTAGAATCACATACTACAACAAAAACCCAACAAAACACAACAAAAAACTCACTCTTTATCACATACATTTCACCAAAATTGTAACTTCCTCACTGAAATCCCAACCAAAACCCCTAAGCTCGTTTGGGTGATGTTCCGGGAGGAAATGTAAGAGTCTTTATTGGTTGGGAGTAAGGTTTTGATGTTTGAGAAGGGTTGGGAGAGTGATTTTTGGGCTAGGGTTGAAGGAGAATCAAATGGGAAGTGTTTAGGTGTGAAACCCAAATTCTTTTAAATCCATTTTCCTTTAATACGATTTTTTTGACCATATTTTTTTTTCTTTTTAAACCATTTGTCAATTGAAAGGAATGAATAAAACACATATATGTAAATGTAGGAAATCAAACGTGGCATACATGCATTTCTTTAAAACCGTTGAATACAAATGGAAGTATCAGAAATGC
>CANYCX010060821.1:0-10383 GCA_948193385.1 Breynia disticha f. nivosa
GTATATTTGTCGAATTTCTTAAACTTGTCTTCATTGATGTACTAACAAAGAGGCATGCATTTCAACTCATCGACGTTTGGTTAATACATCTCATTATTCCCATTTGTTCAGCAGTTGTTATATCTCATATGGACTTGGCTCTTTTCGACGATTTTGGTAATAAAAATTATAAATGAAATTGCGATTTCATGGTTGCCGCAGCTACAACTTATACCACTTTCTATTACACCATCTCACATTAAGTTAAAACAGATCATAAGGAAATATTAAAAACAACTAGGTAGCATACTTCTTTCATTATGCGGCAGTTATACTCTTCTTCAACATCAGCGAGCCTTTCAGAATCCGCTGAGCTCCATCAGGACCGGCATCAATGTCTCCACCGTTATAGGCTTTTCGATGACTTGATCAACGCCGGCTTCAAGAAATGCTAGCCTATCTCTCTCGCACAAGTTACAAGTCATTCCGATCATCTTTGTTTGCACGCCCATTATGCGTATCTGCCTGGCAGCCTGTTCGTAGAACAGAAACAGAAAGAAATTTACACGATAACGTATATGGAGTCGGCAGGTAATTGATTAAACAGTAGGGGAAGATTCAGTGTCCAAGTTATTGTTACCTCAAGTCCATTCAGGACAGGAAGGTTAATGTCCAAGAAAATGAGGCTGAAATTTGAACCAGAAGCAAGGATGTCAAGTGCAGCCTGGCCATTGTCCACGGCTTCCGTGTCAACGCCATAGTGGCGAAGAGTTTCCTTCTGCATTGTACGGAAGTACCTATTGCCATCAACCAGAAGAGCATTAAACCTATTCCTTGATGTCGCACAATTGTAATCACTGCTCTTGTTTCCATTCTCAGGAGGGCCTCTCAAACGTTTTGGGATTCTGCTGCTGCTTGAATTTCGAGATTGGTCATAAGAGCAAACAGAGGGCATTGTCCGCATTTTAGCTTCTTGCTTCAAAAAAATAACAAATTGAGACTAATGCTACTTCATTATAGAAGATTATGCTGTATTAAACGTATAAAGACGGCATATGGAACGATAAAATACAACTATCTATCAGCAAATACATGGAACTTGTAGTTGACTACATTTTCTTCATATAGCCTACATTCACAAGTTGCATGAAAGATTCATAAAAGGAAAATAGCTACGATATTTGACAAACAAGAAAAAGCACAAACGGTTAAGGAGAGCTAATTAAGTTCTGAATTATAGCATGGTTAGCCCTACCGTCACTTTTCTTCACTGCCAGAGGCTTCAGTTGTCGATAGAGCAGGACTAAGTCTTGCAGAGGTCGACGTTAATGCCAATGCTAGTAATTAATATAGCATTATATACTCAAGGCTGAAATGCTTTCCATTTCAGTTTCAAGAATTCCTGTGGGCCAAATCTGCTAGCTGTAACCACAAAGAAAATTGAAAGCCGAGATTCGCGCGAAAAAGAAGCTCTGGCGAAAAATGAGCAAAATCGAGCAGTTAGATTTATCCCTCTTTCAGTGAAATTTCTCCAGTGCATGATCGTCACGTTTTCAGCAAGACACTTTCAATTTTGTTTCAGCAAAACCATCTTGATCAATATTGCAGCCCATTGTCACAACAAAACTATCAAATGATCAGATCATTATATACATATAAATATTATGTGTTTGATTCCAAATGTTCTCTTAGGATGTTAATAGATGTCAATAAACTGAAGCTGCAACTTTGTTTATTTCATAGTAAACTACTTAATTTTCTCACTTGATGTATCATCTGTCATAAAAATAACATTCTGCTGCAAGAAGATGAAAACTAACATAAACAAACTTCGGCTGAATAAGAAAACAAGGATAAAAGTTAAAGTGTATCCGAACAACTTACGAGTAGCACATTCTTCTTTCTTCATTCTAACTTATGCTCATTTGCCAATTCACCGTTACTTTCCAACCTTGGCATCCTTTATTCCTATTCACACCAGAGGACAACAACTGCCTTACTAATCTGAAGAAAACAGCCCATCTCCTTTTATTCCTGAAAATTTGACCTCTTATGAACAAACAAACAATAGCACAAAAGTGGTTTGCATTTTCCAGTGATCCAAGGCATAGTGATACCTGAAAGTTGAAGATTATAACTGCTGCAAAAGAATTTTGAGTTAGCAGAGATAAAACTGGAAAGACAGCATAGTGTTAGCATTAAAGTTGGTGCAATTAAACAACTTACGTTAGGATCTGTGGCTCGGAGTCATCAATAACCTCTCTGCTGCTGAAGAATGATTCTCATAAAGCGCATTAAATGCCAATACAGCAGCAAACTCAGACCCTTGAGCCTGTAGTGCTGCATAGCTTCTATACATTGTAGGTAACCAGATTTTTTATGTAACAGAAGTGAACTTATTCTGAAGAAATTATTCTGGCATTGGAGATCAAATAATATGAACATATTAAGCAAAAAATTTGCCCTCATAAAATGTTCATTTACAAATCATGATGGATAACAATATCCATTCCATCAAGGAATTCTGTGTAGTGAGTTGTTCGCACAACCAGGTTCTGGCCAAGATACTGGTTGTGCCAGTGACCGTTCTTGATATGCACTGATAAAGAAAGCTTTGTTTAGAATATGGATAACATGCTTTTATCACAGCTAGAAACCTTATTCACTCCAAACAATTGAGGAACAACTAGTTTTCTCCACTCCTCACAACTTCAATGTCAGAAAAACAAATACTCCAGCGGAGTAGTGTTTTGATAGTTACAAGCTTACTTCTTTAGTTTGTTATTTTTTGAAAATTGATATTGGTTTCTTTTAGCAATACTCTTGATTTTATTGTTTAGCAAACAACCTAATCCTGTGAAGTACTTCACCATGTTTACTTATTAATGTAAGGAGTAGGGAGGGCTGTGAGTGGGATTTAAATTATTGTGGTATCTTTAGCTCTGTCTGATGGTAACATCAGAGGGGAAGGAGGGGGGCATTTCCTGAAAGATTTTTTTAATCAATCCTATTTTTATTGATCAAGTTTCCTTTCAAAAACGTAGAATAACACTAGCCACAATATCTGCGCAAAGCGGCGGAAACTGTATTATTATAATGGTATTAAAATTTATCAATAAACAGCAAATTTTAAAAAAACTAAAGTTTAACAGATGACACAAATTTGTGGGTTGGATTTAGTGCATTCTTCCAAGGTTTATTATGCGAGTTTTTTCCTGCCTAAAGGGAAAAAGTTTCATTAAAATGGTCGTAAGAATTATGGTTTCTGAAAGCATAAACTTTGAATTAAACCAGCTCTCTTTGCAAAATGGAAATGCCCACCTCTTACAAACAAGAAGTTTCAGAAAAAAATAGCTGCTTCTGAAGAACAAAGGAACATTTTTTCTTTCAACATTACTAACACTGATCTGAAAATATTGATACAATATTTACAAAATGATACAATTCAATATTAGTTTATCAGCTGAAAGAACTCTTCCCTCCAAACCAAACTACCAATTGAGGGTTAAGAGAAAAAAAGGGTAGATAAATATCTAAAGAAGGATACAAAAAAGAGGCCAAAACAAAAAAAAGATATCCCTCACAATGCATTCATTCACACACATATACATAATGCACAACAATGAATACTCCAAATCACCCCACAACCCCAAATTCCACCCTAAACGAACCCATACTAATCATGGCTGGCATCAATAGCTGTACCTGTTCTTGCTTGTGATATTCGATTAGCATATATTGTCACCAACCGTAACTGCGTACTGTTTAGTCCCTCCAAGTATGGCAAAAATGCTTTTCCAAGCATGATGTAAATATCCACCAGGCAGAAAACAACAGTCTGTAACGGCAAACAACAGAAAAGTAGATGTTCATGAACTGTATAATTTGCTTAGGGATGGAAAGAAGAAAAAGAAAAAATTGGCAATTTAGTGAAGCTTAATATTACTCTTCTGCCTACTACCTTGCGAACATCTGCACTTTGGTTCCCAAAAGCTTCAAAAAGAGCAGGTAAAAATGATCGCAACTGAATCATTAATTCCTCTTGTGAGAGTCTGCCTACAAGCTAAAGATGATACAAGAGAGATTAATCCACCTAGCCTGTTTGCACACTATCAAAAAAGAAAAATAAAGAATCATTGATCAAGTATCCAACAAATACCTTTGTCAAACAGTTAATGCAGGTGACAAGAGTTTTCTCATTTTCTGTAACCAATAGCGGGACAACCACCTGTAGCATCACATATTCATAGTAATTAAGCACAATAATCTAGTAATGCATATACCCTATGGATGTGTAAATGTGTGTTTGCTTCTATCAAGAATTTATGAAATACATACACTTAAACATCTGAATGGATCATACTGAGTCAAGACGATAGTCAAGCAATGCTTGGCATCATCGGCAACCTGATTTTAGAACACAAAACACTTAGATATGAAGCAAATGGCATACAGAAGAAAAAGAAAGAAAATATGAAGCAAGTGGCATACAGAAGAAAAAGAAAGAAAAAGATGATATTACTTTTGGAACAATGTCCTTAGTGACATGAAGCAACTTCTCAGTCACAATCTCTATAGAATCTTCCATTGAATCTTTCTGAAACATGGCAAAAAAAAAATATAGTTTAGCATTAACCATTAATGACATGATGGGAATCGTTTCATGAAGAATGATATAAGAATTGAAACTGCACCTGATTTTTTAGCATCTCAATGATAAGCGTGAGAGAGAATTCCCTAATAGAGGAATCTGAATCATCCAACACCTCAAGTACAGCTGTCAAAATCTGGTTGAAGTACTAAAAATAACATGAACCTATGAGAAAGACTGTCACGAAAAAATAGCGACAAAAAACTACAGCAATAATTGATTAAATAAAGAAGCCTAAATAAGAGTGTAAGAGACGAGGAAAGTGGAATTGTGAAGATGAGCTTACATTGGACCAAACAGACTGGTCATTAGCCACAGAAGCATCAGTTAACTGTTGAAGTGCTCCACGCTTACTTGCAGTAGAGCTTTCATCAACACCATTACAGATCTACACATAGAGAAGATAATTTTACATGACTTGCGGAGACAATGTCATTGCACTAGAAAGGAATTTAACTTCAACTAAAACTGATTCAATAAAATAAAATATCATAGGCAGGAAACTTACCAAATGAAGAGTCTGAGGAATGCTAGGGCCCGAGTCTGACAAGGTGTTCATCTTTATATTTTCCAGTTCTTGGTGATTAAGATCCAAACCAACTGGAGAATAACTGTCATGCCCAAGGCCGTCGACAACCACCGAAGGTTCAGAACTCATCAATCCATTAATGTCAAGGAGTGGAGTTGAAAGCCCCTCAAAGTTTAAACCACTATTCTCCACATTTTCCAAGGTCTCAGACCTCGAATTTGTGCTTTCACCAGCAGATTTGACCATATAAGTCAGATCCCTCGTTTTAAGGCTGTGAACATCAGGACTAGATCTTGTCTCAAAATTCTGAAACAAGTTCTCCTGAGTTTCATCTAAAGTAGCTTGTCCAACATTTCCTGTGATCAGAGTTGATTCCTGAGTAGAACTCCACTTTCTTCCACAGTCATCATCAACAGAATACCTACCAAAGAAATTATTGTTCTTTGATGTACCAGCATATCCTTCCTCTGAAGAAGTTCCAACAACATCAGACGGGTCATAAGACGACTTGGAACGTTGTCGATCTTTCTTGCTCTGCAAGAAGTTTATTAGCTCCACTTCAATACGAGGCGTGTACTGCTTAAGGGCACGTCTCAAGGAATTTTGCTCTTCAACTGACAAGCTAAGAATGAAATTCAGAACAGCTGTTGCATCATAGTGAGAATAGACTGAAATAATGCATGTAATGGCTGCTTCCTTGAGCTTGGTATTTTTATCATGGACCAATGGAGTCAACTTTGCGAGCCATAACTTCAAAATGCCCAAATTACTAAAGCTTTCATTGTTCATCGCATGCTTGTTGAAGGAATTGATAGCAAACTCAATAACGGCTAATTTAGCCTTGGGTGACCGTTGCTCATCTAAAGAACGGAGAAATGCAGGCAAGACAGTATCAACAGTATAAATTTTACTGACAATTTCCAGCGTTGTAATGCATGGCTGCCTAACCAGCTCCTTGGGGTCAATTAATCTGGAGAAGACGTGTGGTAAGATCCTTTCCATATAACTCTCAAAGTGCTTTCGGCAAGATGGAATAATATCTGCCAAAGTTGAAAGAGCTGCTTGGGCAACTTTGTGGTGAGGATCATCTAAATGCTTGAAGAACAATTTCATTACCTTCTCAAAGTTCTGCACAACTTCTTGAATACCCTTTGGACCTTGTTTCAGCAAAGATTTAAGATAATCAAACGCAGCCACCCTGGCGTTCCAATCAGAACTAGGACTGAGCCCCTCACTCAAAGCATCACTGAGAGATGCTGGACCCTCAACATAATTTGAAATTTCACCTAGTGATAACTGGCTGTCATCAAAACTTCTTCTCTTGCCAGCAGACATCCTTACAGCAGCATGCTTTCTCAACAGCGGCTTTTGGAAGTTGGGAATATGACTGTTGTGTGAATCCCGGAAGTTTACATCTCTATAAGATGTGTCCATGTATTGTCTGTCAATATGTGGGTTTGTATAGTGCTTGGTCTCTCTAACATCATTGCTTTCTGCAATGTAACCTCGTTCAGGTGGTCTTTCAGAACCTCTCTTAGCTGTGTATGATGAAAATGTCGGGTGACTCTCAGATGTTTTGCTATTATGATAAGATAGTTTAGCAGAATCTTTGGAAACTTGAATTTGAGTGATGATATCAGATAAAACCAAGCCACCATTGTGAATACCAACTTTACTGATGCTAGGGGCAGTTGATTCTGCAGTTGAAGAGTTTTTTAAGTGATTAGACGCTGGTAGAGCAGCAGGGAACGGTGGATCACGAGACGATGGATGGTCAACTCCTGTGCTAGGGGCAAAAAGAAAAAAATTCAGCCGCTCAAATGACAACACAACAATCAAATATTTTATTCGTTATGAATTTAATTCATTTATGCATGTACAATCTTCATATAAAGTAAATCAAAACTAATTTCAAGAGGGAAAACAGGGACCGAACGTATGTAAGTACCGAGATCCAAACTAGATGATCGAAGTGCTGAAGGATTTTGCTTGTCAGATATTTCCAAACCTCTAAGCATGCTTTCAATCGCAGAGACCTTCTGTTTGCTTGCATGCAATACACTTTCTAGACTACGTTCAGTGCTTTTACTAAGTGACTTTGTTTGTGACAGAAGCAGGCCAGAAGCAAGTGATGTCCCAGAGGACAAACTTGAAGTTCTGTCCATTGCAACAATGGCAGAAGTCCCATACCCTGACAAATTTGTAGCAGATGCCTGAGAAGCAAATGAAATTTGAGAGCTTCTATCACGGATGGAGGGAGATGCATGTCGCCTATGCACGCCCCCATCCTCTTCATTAATAATCTGTTAAAAAAGATATTTAAGTATTTATATGATTTTATACTATAACAATTATGGTGAAACCAGAAATGAAGAGAAATACCCGTTGAATTACAGGATCAAAGGATGAAAATAAGCGACGGGACCGCTCTGGCCAAGTTTTTGCGAACATTCTGTAACACATTCTTGCAGTTGATCGTACCTGTCAGATTACTTTCATTCAGTGACTTGTGCCCTAAAGACAAGTTATCTTGTAACGTAACAACAGATGCCATTTCAAGAAAGCAATTAAAATACAATATAGAGATTTAAACAAAAGGATCATATGTGCAATATCACAGGCACCAGCAGACAATCACGACACAAATAGCTAAACAATCAAAACAGATCCAGGTTAATTAAGCAAAAGTTGTCAACAGAAAAAAAAAATCAAATAGAAGGATATCGCTGAGGGCAGTTCAATAAGACAGGATAGAGTGCACTAAGATTTCAGGAATTTTCTACATTTTGGCATATGAAATATTAGTGAAATTAGAGAAATAACTTTGGCTTATGAAAGAGAAGTTCCCAGGGGTCAAAACTCAAAAGAAAAGGAGAAGATCAAGGACATTAAACCTATATCAAGGCTATTTAGAAGCACAATTGGCCGTAGCAGAAAGCCCTCAAAGAGAACATTTGATTATTTTGTAGAAAAATCAAAGCTTTATTAACCCGAAAGGATATTTATTCTGCACATAAATGAACTGCATACTTTAAGGAAGAAACACTTAATGCTTTCTTCTTCCAACCAGGACCAAAAAGTTCAGTAATGTGTGCAGCATTATATATGTCTATACCAATAGCCAGTGTTTACAATATGAAATGACAGGTATAAGAAGAAATCAAAACAATTCCTAGTTCCTAACCTAGCAGCTGATCCCCAAGGAGATCAAATCAACATTTGGGGAAGTAGCTAACCAAATAACATTGTATCCTCCAGTTCAGAGTTCATACTGTTGTTGAAACTCTGCCTAATAATAGTCTAAATAATATGCACGTTGTGGTTAAAACAAAAAGGTTTGCTTGTTTTATTGATATTTAATAACAACAGGTCTCCAATACCTGTACAGATGAGATGACAATTTGCAATAGAAACAAGAAAAAGGTGGGCCAAGTCTCAAAGGCCATGGCTACAGCCAATACACAAGTTATTCAAATCACAGCTCAGAGTTCAGGAAATTTGAATATAAATACCTCACTCATTGCATCTGCAACGCAACACTTGATCATATCTTCATATAGATCGGCAGATCGCTGGACTTCCGGAGCATCAGGCCAATGCTCTAAGATCAATAGTGCATATTCACAACATCTGAAATATGAATGAAACTAGAAGTTAAAAGACCAAATATGTTTAAATAAGAAAACCACAAGTCCGAGGAAACATGCAAATAGATTGCACCTTGCACGAAGAACAGCACTCCTATCATTCTTTGCGGAGTCAGCAATACGAGGAAGCACACGAGCAACTTTGCAATTACGCAGCATCTAAACATCAGTAAGGGACACATATGAGAATTCAGGAGGAAAATTCTGACTAATAGAACTAAGTTGAATTAAAAAGGTCAAAGAGATACCGTTTTTATACAGTTATCAGCAGATTCTGCTATTACAAGCACAGTAATCACAACCAGCTTGAAAAGTACCTGATAGTCATCAAATGAATTTAAGTTGGATACATATTACTTCTAATGCCCACTAACAAATAAAGATAGGGAACAAAATAATAAAAAAGGAAAAAGAAGAGGACTAACAGGGATGAACATCTCAGCACATGCCTCAAAATCCCCCAAGAGTTTCTTTGACAGAAAAGATAATAGATGGCATGCCTTTCGAAGCAGACAAACAATTAGTATCAGCCATAATAGCTCCCCAAGTTCCAAAGAGGCATTGAATATATGCGAAAAATTGCCATGATTATTTAAAAAGAACTATTAACATTGCAGCATCCAATTTTTTTTCTATAGAATAATCAACAGAAATTTAAGGAATAGCAACAAAGCACCAATCAGTAGAACTATTGTTGAAATTAAAGTGTGAACATGATCAGCTATTAGCATGTGAACATGATAAGTCAAATCTGTAAAGTTTCCATTAAACTTTATTAGTTAGGCAGCAATACATTAGCTAGGTAAATTACCAGAAATTAGGTATGATAGCATTGTAATAAATGTATATAAACATACTTGTACTCTAATCAGAAAATATAACAAAGAATACCTACATTACAAGTTATAATATTTCCTCTTAGAGTTGCACATGAGTCAAAGATTTAATAAAATTAGGTAGGTCAAGGATTGAAGTGAAATTGTGAGTTCAGATATCAAATAAAAAAAACAATGACACGGTGCGCATAAACTGTTCGTTTCTTTAGTTATCTAATGGTATTATTGTTTATAGAAGTTTAAAATCCGTTTTTCTTTTCTATTTAAATATCCATCTCAATTAAAACATTTTTATATCAATTTTTTAAGTTCAATTTCTTTTTCCATACAATAATTCTTTTGACAAAGCATTTTCATAAGTAATCCATGCAATGATTGAAAAATAACTCAGTTTCTTCACAAAAGAATAGAAAACCATGGCTTCACTTGATTTCCTTTCATTTAATCAAAAGAGAGACAGGGAAAAAATACAAAGGCATCATCATGATGAAGTTATGCACGGTGAACAAACAAAAAATAAATTTAACTTTTACTGAAGTTCACAATCAGCAATCTTATATCGTAGCTGTACCAAAACATAATTCAATTGTTGAAGAAATAGACAGAATAATATATAAAGTGGGATAACATACAGAGATCTATGTTGAGCAATGAGCAAAAGGAGAGGTACTGCCAGTTTAGGTTCATCCTTCGGCAGCAACGAGTCTCGAAGCCTATTAGTAGACTTAATGAGTGCCTGTA
>CANYCX010061049.1:0-24403 GCA_948193385.1 Breynia disticha f. nivosa
TCTATACCTAAGGGAGCTCAATTTCTTGATATTGCCCCGGTGGAGCTCATCCATCTTCTGGAATTTGACAGGGGTGGGGGAACACGCCCCCGATCTGTGATGATATAATCGGCTATGGCCTGCTCACAATCAAAAAAAAAATATAACCCATTCCCAGCCAACACCAACACGTTCCATAACAACACCAGCCGAAACACATTTTACCCTAACACCACCAACCCCAAACCTACATACTCTAACACCCGAAGTGATGCGGCATCTTCAAACCCAAGCGGAAGTTACCCCAAATTTAGAAGATTAACCCCAGCAGAGATTCAGGCGAAGAAGGAGAAGGGGATATGTTTTAAGTGTATAAGAGGAAGGAATTGAATGTATTATTGGTTAATGAAGGAGAGGAAGTGACGGGTGTGGACTGGGTCGAAGAAGAACAACCTGGGATAGAAGTGGAAGGGGTCGAATTGTCATTAAACTCTGTGATTGGCCTGTCTGAACCAAGGACCCTGAAGTTGAAAGGGGAGGTGCATGGCTTGGATGTGATCGACCAGTTTGATTGAGGCAGTCCAGATTCCTATACAAGAAACTTCGCAAAATGGTCTGGTTATCAGCACGGGAAACCAGCTCAAGGGAAGAGGTGTGTGTAAAGGGGTAGTATTAAAGCTACCAAATCTGACTATAGTGGAGGACTTTCTTCCATTACCTCTTGGGAGTACGGATGTCATCCTGGGTCTGAAATGGCTTGCCACTCTGGGGGAAACCCGAGACGATTGGAGGAATTTAACCATGGCGTTTGAGCTTGGTGGGCAGAAAGTAATTCTTAAAGGGGATCCAAGCCTTACAAAGGCAATGCTTTCATTAAAATCTCTGGTTAAAGAGGTCAAGTGCGAAAAGGAAGGGTTGTTGCTTGAATTGTACCAACTGGAGACAACAGAGGATGAGGAGCAGATTGATTCGGAAATTGAGCAGGTTTTACAGGAATATGGGGTTACCTCTTAATAGGTTACCTCTTAATACAATGGAAGTTTTTCCTGATTTCATCCTTCAGGACAAGGATGTTGTTGATGGAGGGGGTATTGTTAGCCCAACTCTTGCAGTGGGCCAAGAGTCGAGTCAGAGGCCGCCTATCAAGTATAAGTATTTTCGCAAGAAGAAGAAGTTCGGATTTCTAAGGGTTGTGTTATCAAATGAATTGGTTTGGGCTACCAATGATTATGGGAATATTCCAAGGGGAGGTACACACTGAACATGTGGGGGAATGTTTTGTTGTTTTGGCTTTTAGTGGTGAATTGGCAGAGTTAGTTACAGAATGACAATTAGTAGTGGGAACGTATGAGAAATTGAGTATTCAGCTGGTATCCTTTTTGTTAGTGGATTTTGGAGAGTAAGGGGGACCTCTCGAATGTTCCCTGGGCAGTTGGATTTCTTGACCACTGTTCTATATCAATAAAGCTGGTTTTTTACTATATCGATACTGTTCATTTCCATATTGTTTGTCTTATTCTGTTTTGTGTTGCTCTTCTGTGATACTCAGATTTGTTCATAACACATTTGAGATTGGTGTTGAGTATCCTCCGGCAGAATCAATTATTTGCAAAGCAGAAGAAGTGCAATTTTGGGAGTACTCAGATTGAGTATCTTGGGTATTTGATTTCAAAAGGAGTCCAAACTGATCCTGAAAAAATTGCCGCAGTAGAGAATTGGCCATGCCCCAAGAATGTTAAACAACTAAGGGGTTTTTTTGAGACTCACAGGTTATTACCGAAGATTTGTGGCACATTATGGCACCATTGCAAGGCCTCTCACAGAACTATCGAAGAAAGACGCCTTTGTATGGAATCAAGACGCTGAAGATGCATTCAACAAGCTAAAAAAAGCTTTCATTACTGCTGCTGTTCTTTTGTTGCCTGATTTTAATGATGTTTTTGTGGTTGAAACAGATGCTTCAGGAGAGGGTATAGGTGCTGTTCTTATGCAGAGAGGACACCCACTGGCTTTCATTAGTAAAGCTCTAGCTCCAAAACATCAGTTACTATCAATTTATGAGAAGGAGATGATGGCTATACTATTTGCTATCAAGAAATAGGAGCCTTATTTAGCCAACAGACACTTCATAATACAGACAGATCATCAGAGTTTGAAGTACCTCCTAGAGCAACTACTTACAACTCCTTCCGAACAAGCTTGGACAGCAAAGTTAATGCAATTTGATTATGAGATTCGTTTCAAGCAGGGGAAAGCGGCTGATGCACTTTCAAGGAAGCCTTTTTTTGAATGCAACAAAATCATTTCAGTAGCCATACCACTAAAATTCTTAGAGGATCTCAGGAAATCTTGGAATGAAGATGAAGATTTATTTGCTGTGATTAAGGCCAAAGAGCAATCTGATTCATCATATCCAAAATATTTATGGAGGAATGGTGAGCTCAGAAGGAAAGGAAGATGGGTTGTAGGAAAGAATTCCAATTTACGAAATGCTCTTATTGAATTCTTTCATGGATCGGCCTTGGGAGGACATTCTGGAGTTTATGTTACTACTCGTAAACTCATTTCAGTTGCATGGTGGAAAGGATTGCGGAAGGATGTAAGGAACTTTATTCGTCAACGTGAAGTGTGCCAACACCACAAACCTAAGAATGTTGCTTATCCGGGTAAACTACAGCCTTTACCAATTCCTGAAGGTGTTTTCACCAATGTCACTATGGACTCTATCGATGGATTGCCAAAGGTGCAGGGCAAGATTGCAATCATGGTTGTGGTGGATAGACTTACAAAGTACAGTCATTTTATAGCATTATCTCATCCCTGCACAGCTCAGATAGTGGCACGAGCATTTTTGGATTCTGACTACAAGCTACATGGGCTTCCTCATACCATTACTACTAATCGGGATCCTATCTTTACAAGCACTTTTTGGAAGGAATTATTCAGTCTGCAGGGTGTATCATTACAGCTATCATCAGCTTACCATCCACAAACTGATGGCCAAACCGAAGTAGTAAATCGTTGCATAGAGTCTTATTTTAGGTGCATGACAGGTGACCAGCCACAGAATTGGAACTCTTGGCTTTCCTTGGCTGAATTTTGGTATAACACCTCTTATCACAGCTCTATTAAAATGTCCCCATTTGAAGCTTTATATGGTTATCCCCCTCCACTTGTACTACCTTATTTTGCTGGTGATTCTAGAAATGAAGCTATTGATATTTTACTTAAGGAAAGAGACACGATGAATAAGCTCTTGCAACAACATTTGCTTAAGGCTCAACAAAGAATGAAACAAATGGCTGATAAGAAAAGAAGTGAGAGGGAATTCAACATTGGTGACATGGTTTTACTGAAATTTCAACCATATAGACAATCCAATGTGCATAGAGGAAATGTTAAGCTGCAATCTAAGTATTATGGACCATTTAAGGTGGTCGATCGCGTGGGGGCAGTGGCTTATAAATTACAGCTACCTCCAGAGGCTCAAATTCACAATGTGTTTCATGTTTCACAGTTGAAGACTTATCATTCTTCATCCAATCCTTGTGTTGTGCTTCCTGCAATCCAAAAGACATTGCTGCAACCACAGGCAATTATTGACAGGAAGATGGTGAAGCATCACAACCAGAGTGCTGTACAATGGTTGATTCATTGGAAGAATTGATCACCTGCTGAAGCAACATGGGAATGGGCACAGGAAATTCAATCCAGGTTTCCTGAGTTCCTTGAGGACAAGGACTCTTAAGCAGGGGAAAATGATACGCACCATTTTAATTAAGTGTTAATGTACTATGGGCCTGTGTTTATTAGAACGACTCCCTTTTGTTTTGTGTCGTTTTCTGAATTCTGTTGTGAATAGGGTACAGGACTGGTTATATGAAAACTGTACACAGAGACAGAGAAATCAATTGAATATCACGCTTATTTTGGCTGTCTTCATCTCTCTCTCTTTTTCTTTCTTTCTGCTCCTCCCTTATCTCTTCTTCTTCTCTTCTTATCTCTTAAATCCCTTCTTATTATCTTACTCAATTCTGATACACATCATATTAATTCGTTCATCTTTAGTGATCATCAGCCAAATATATCAACAAATTTTGGTGAAGTTGGAACATTTAATCGAAAGTTTTAGTACTTCTTTAAAATATTGACTCATTTTGCACAATATTAAAAGAAATTAGATACACCAACAGGGTTTCACCTTGATTATAACGTCATCTAGGAAGTACATCGACTTTCAAACCAAACAGTCACTTAGTCATCAAAGCCAGTCACGCCTAAAAACACAGAAAGGAAAGCAAAGAAAGAACTCCAGGTTTCATAGCTTGGATCCTGAAGACTCCATATGCTGAAGACACCAAAATAAACCACAAGAAATGTCCATCTTCACTCATGCAATCTTAACCTCAATAGTCTTGGGTTTCTTAGGCTCAGGAGGAGGCAACTTTTGCACAGTAACAGTCAGAACTCCATCTTGACAGACTGCAGAAATAGCATCAGTATTCGCATTTTCCGGCAACACAAACTTCCTCATAAACTTCCCAACTCTCCTCTCCATTCTCACATACTTAGCCCCTTCTTTTTCCTCTTCCCTTTTCCTCTCGCCACTTACAACAAGCACATTGTCATCCTCAACTTGCACCTTTATATCCCCCGACGTCAACCCCGGCATGTCTATAATGAACACGTAGGAATTTGGAAACTCTTTGACGTCTGCCGGAGTTGCTGCCATCGCCTTTGCGTCTCTCACATAGGATCTTGATGGTGCGTTGACCGATTTGTTGTCTGAGTCGTCCGGGATTTCCATCATGTGTTGGAGAGTGTGGAAGAGTGGTGAGTCGAATCCCAGTACTCTCAAATCCATTTACTCTTGATTAGACCAAATCACGAAGATGCAGAGATAAAAAAGAAGGTGGTGTTTGATTTGTTGTAATTGGTACAAACGATGGGTTATTCGATAATGCTAGTGGTGGAGTGTGGTTGGATATTTATAAGGAGGAGTGATTGCGGGTAGGAAAAAGCAGAAGAAGAAAAAAATGAAGTTTCTGGAGCTTAGTAGTGTTGAGAAGGAATTTCCAGGAGGTTCGGCTGTGTAGAATGTTGTAGAATCATTTGGAGGCAGTGGGAAACTGGAAATGGATCCATTGGCGGACGGCCTCCAGCCCAAATGCGTAGGGTTTGTTTTGTCAATACACATATATAGTATCACTTTTGAAAAAATGCATTCAATATAAACATATTATAAAAATACACACTTTTATTATTGAGATTAAGATTCTGTCCAAATGTTCTAACAAGGACAAAAATGAAAAATTTATTAAAAGATTCAAATTATAGATTCAGTTATCAAATTCATTGATGAGATTCATATCTCTATTTTCTCTCTATTGATTCTTTCTTTCTCTCTTCAGATTTGTTTCTATTTTTTCTCTTTCCCTTTTTTTCTTTTAATCTCTCTTTTATGTTAGCTTACTTTTTTAATTTAACAGATTTTATCCTTTTTTTCTTTTAATCTCTCTTTTACGTTATCTCTCATTTTTTTAATTTAACAGATTTTATTTTCTTCTTCTTTCTTTTCTATATTCTTCTCTTTTCTCTTATTTTAATCATCTTTCAACTTAATTTGTTCAATTAAGTTCAAATAAATTTATTAGTTTGAAATAAATTGATATTTTTTTTCATTCTAATTTGTTTTTAACCATTTATTAAAATCATTCAATTAAGTCTATAGTAGTTCAAAAAAATGTTAATAAAAAATTAATAATGTTTATTTGCAATAAAAGTTTATATATGTTCATGTTGACATAAATATGTAAATATTATTTTTAAAAACTATTCAAATTAGTTTAATTTTGTTTAAATATGATCAATTATGTTTTGAACAACATTTGACTGTTTTGAACTAATTTGATCTTGTTTGAGTTATTTTTAATCGTATTTAAAATTATTCTAAAAAGTTACAAAATAGTTCATCAAAGTTCAAATTGTTTTAACAATATTCAAAATGGTAAAACTAGATAAAAATGGTTCAAAAAAGTTCAAATCGTTTTAAAAAAAATTAATATGGTTCAATTGTCAAAAAAAAATTTATGGTTCAAAATTGTTCGAAATGTGTTTCTAAAAGATTTCCAATTAGTTTATAAATAGTTCAAAAAAATTCAGATTGATTCTAATTGAATTAGACTTACCATATTGTTGGATTATCGCGATCATTCATAGAAAAGTGAAAATAAAAGAAAAATCCTAAGAAAGTGCAAGAAAAAAAATTAGAGAATGAAAGAGCATGATGCCTTCATTTAAGAAAAGTAAAAAAAAAGAGAGAAGTTAAAGATTTGAGAGTAGAAAATAGAGGTTTTCATAAATGTAAGAAAATGAGGGAAAAAAGAATGCCAATGACAAGAGAAAGGAGAAAGAATATTCTAGATTTAAGATTCTAGGATGGGTTACTAAATTCCAAAAATAACCTCTAACCCATTTAATAATTTCAAAGGAGCAAAAATATTAAAATCCAAATAAAAATGGGCATTTTTACCAAAAAAATATCAACATGAATATTTATATAAAAAAATAATTAAAGATATTTTTTAAAAATGATCAATCTAAAAGAGACATGTCACATAATTAACTCAAATTAACTGAATGAGCTAAAATTGAAAGCCCAAAATATGTCACTCATACGACACAACAAGCGAAAACCCCAGAGGTGAAAGCGTGCAACTCCAAATAAAAGGTGGCAATTACCCACAATGTCATCTTATAAGTTTACAATTGAAGATATAGCACCCTAGTTTGGTTAATTAATATTATGACAGTATTTTAAATTCATTTTATGTTTATATTATTTTAATGTTTGTATATTATGAATACAACCAATCCATATCTCCTCCTTATTTGATGCTTAAATTTTAAAATAAAAGATTCAGTTACATTAAAATCGCGCCCTTTCATATTCTAATCTTTTCACATTCCATTCTCTTTAATCAAAGAGTCTCAAGTTAAACAAAAACCTACACAAAATGATTGAATCGCGCCCCTTCATTTTCTCTGTCTATTCAGTTTCTCTTCTCTTTGGTCTAACAGAAGAGTTTGAAGCGTCGTCATCGCGGCTTTTCAGTATTGACGGTTTTGAGTGCAACTTTTTGCACCAGTGTTCTTGCATGTTCTTCTGTCAAAAAATTCTGTCTAATAACGTCTGAGTGAGTAATGAATCTTGACAAGTTTTTTTTTGTGTCGCTGCATTAATGGGGTTTTTGTCGGGTTTTCTTCTTTTCTTTTTCTGCATGCGATTGGAATGGGTTTTTTGTTGTTTTTGATGAATGTGATTGCGTGGGTTTTCGTTGGAGATGTTTCGATGTTGTTGTGTAATAAGGGTTTTGTGTTGGATTGAAATCATTTTGATTCTTTAGTTTTGTTTTGCAGAATGACGAACGAGATAGAAGAACAACATACAAAAAAAAAGAAAGGAGAATAAGGAGAAGAAAGATTCTGCCGAAGGAGACGTGGTCCTGCCAAAGAAGAAGTCTAAAAGAAGCAAAAAAGGCACGGTTCCGGCTACGGTTGATACAGCGGTTTGTGTTGAGGTAAGTTGTGGTTGTGTGGTTGTGTTGTGAAATTGTGTGAATAATTTTTGTTATATTGTGCAGGATTCTATTGAAGGAGGGGTTGTTCGGAGTAAAAAGAGGTCCAAGAAATCTGGAAGGGAACGAATACGAATCCTGCTGTTGGGGTGGCTGATAATGAGGTAAAATGTCCTTGAATTCATGCGTGCATAGTGGAATTTGTTGATGTGATCTTGTGCGAACCTATTAATATTGTTCTGTTTTAGTGATTTCGTTTGATCATGCGCGAATCTGTGTATGTTTGTGTTTTTTATTACGATCAAAAGCTGTGAACATTTGTGAACCTTAGCACTTAGAGTGTGTATGTTTTTTTGTGAACCTTATATAGTGAAATTCTGTGCACGTTGAAATATTAATGAAATGAGCATTTTTTTTAAAAATTGGATATGTATTTTAGATTTTTTTGATTATGAGCTGACTGTGTGAACATTTGTGAACTTCAGAAATTAGTGTGTGAATGTTTTTCTGTGAAGATGATATTATGAACTTATGTGAATGTTAAAATATTACTGATCTGAGCTTTTTTTTATTGTGAAATTGGATATGTGAACCTATCTGAACTTCTAAAAGTGTGGTTGTCTGTTTACGAGTGTTTGCAGACTTCATACAGTGAACATATGTGAACTTCAGGGTGTTTAAGTTTGATTTCTCATTTTTTTTGTGAACTTGTCTATGTGAATACGATAGAGCTTTAAATAGTGAGGTTAAATGAGTGCAGTTCCAGATGTATGTGAACTTCTGTGAACTTGTGTGAACTTCTGATACTGATTCTATTTTGTTCATTTATTTTGCAGGGCATTAATTTTGTTGTGCCCGTGGGAGAACAATTTGGTGGAGAAATCTCCTTTTTTCCATCATGCAGATCTGGCAGCAATGTTGAAGAATGTATTTCCTGTTAATTGCTTGGCGGCTTTAAGGGAAATGGTTTTTGGGCACATTTTAGAAGTTGGGGCTATTAAGAGGCAACCCCAGTTGCTTCATGGATTGATGTTAAGGGAGTTGCCTGTTAATTTGATTTTCTCACCAACCATCAATGACGAGGATTTATCACTAATGCGAAAGTACTTTATGTCCGAAGAGTCTGTGTCTTCGTTACTAATGCAAAAGCAGGATCGCAACTATAAGAGCGACACTGATTAGCAATTTGTGTAGGGGTGTTTCTTTTGGTTCCTTTGTATGAATGTTATCAAAAATTAATTCTGTGTCAGAGTATGAATGATTTGTTTGGACAACTACTTAAACATTGCTCAGTTTTTAGTTAAATATAATCAATATGGATTTTGGTATTAACAAGTTGGTTTTGCAAAGGGTGGTTTGTGAACCTATGTGAACCTTAGTACATTTGTATGGGTGGTTGAATTGATTGGTTTTATGTTGTAAACTTGTGTTTGTGAACTTTTGTGAACTTAAGAATTTTAACTGTCTTCTCTAGCAAGTTGTGTGAACTTTATGTTTGTGAACCTTAGAAATATGATATGTGAAATTCTGTGAACTTCCGTATCTTCAAACATATTTTGCGACTAACAGATTGCCTCAATGTGAACTTGTGTTTGTGAACCTCTGTGAACTTAGAAATGTATCCCGCTATGTTTAATTGGTGTGTGAACCTAGCTTTGTGAATTTCTGTGAACTTCCGCTCATGCAAACATATTTTGACATTAACAGAATGACGCTTTGAACGTTTGTGTGAACTTTTATTTGTGAACCTCTGTGAACCTTAGAAATGTGATATGTGAACTTATGTATCTACAAACATATTTTGCCATTAACAAATTGGTCTTGTGTAAACTTGTGTTTGTGAACCTCTGTGAACTTTAGGAATGTTTCCCGCTATGTTTAATTGGTGTGTGAACTTGGCTTTGTGAACATCTGTGAACTTCCATACATGCAAACATATTTTGACATTAACAGATTGGCGCTGTGAATGTTTGTGAAAACTTTTGTTTGTGAACCTCTGTGAACCTTAGAAATGTGATACGATATGATTAATTGGTGTGTGAATTTGGCTTTGCAAACCTTAACTCTAGCGATTTTTTATGCGAACTTCACAACGACTGTTATTATTTTTTATAATGTCATTTTCTGTAAACTTCCATAATTGCAAACATAGTTTTGAAGTAAACAAATATTCAAATATATAATGTGAATTCAAGCTAACAATCATTCAAACGTATAATGTTGTCAAATTTTTGCATGTCCTTCTGTTGTGAGTTGTTTGCAATTGCTGCATCTTATCGTATTGATTCTTCCTCATCTTGATTTGAATCTTGTTTTCCTTTGTTTTCTAGCTTTTGGCTTTCTTACTGGTGGTTTTACTTGATCTTCACTTGGTTCTTTCTGTGAGGTGACTCGGTCAGAAGTTGATATAGGCACAATGACATGATTGTACAGATCTTTGTTCATGTTCTTGAATAACATCTCCATGAAATGTGCATAATTTGTATTGGAAGGTATCAACATCTCTGTTAATTTGAATTGCTTGTAATTACCATTCGAGTCCCATGTTCCGACATATTTGAGAAGTATTTGAATCTATTGGGCATTTCCATCTGTTTTCCAAAAAAAAAAAGAAAAAATGTTTTTAAATCTATATGTGAAACCTGTGCATGTGAACCTATGTGAACTTTTATTTTTTGGGATGTAAGTGTCCGTTAAATCATATGTGAACCTATGCATGTGAACTTCCAATGTTTTGTGATGCAGTGTCTGTAAACACATATGTCAACCTATGCATGTGAACTTATGTGAACTACAGTGTTTTGTGATGAAGTGTTCGTGGACTCATATGTGAACCCTGTGCATGCTGAGCCTCCGATATTTTTTATGAAGTATCCTTAAAAGCATATGTGAACCTGTGCATGTAAATTTATGTGAACTTCTGTTTTTTTGTAGTGAAGTGTCCTGAAAACTTATGTGAACCTGTGCTTGTGCACTTATGTGAACTTCCAATATTTTGTGATGAAGTCTTATCGAGCTCATATGTGAACCCGAATATGTGAACTTATGTGAGCTTTTAAAACGATTTTTGAATATGTTGAATCCCCTTTCGTGAACTTCAAGTATGTCAATCGTTGTGAACCTTAATGAACTTTGACAACAATAACTATTGAAAAACAGAAACTGATAGATAAAATCACGATGGACAAAACTGAAACAATATTGCGATTTTGAAGAATTAATTCAAACTGTAATCAATAAGGATGATTTTGAAAGTTTTCGTACCTGGATTGACGTACATTGTCTGATTTTTGCAAACATGTTTCGTGAATCATAATTACTTGAATTCAAAGAACAAAAGCAATGCTTGGATTGTATTTCTTTTTTCTTTCAATTGATAATGGTGATGATTGGGTGTTTTCGATTTTGATAGTCTGTTTTCTAAAGGATAAATTTTGTTAGATTTGACAATTTGAATTGAGAGAGATTTTAGGAGTGAGAATCACGGATGATCCACGCCGATTTTCAGTTAGTTATGAGTTGGTTATTTTTTAAATATAGCATGTTTGGATTATCATATTTTTAATTAATAAAGTTAGTGGTTATTTTCTCAATATGTAAACCTTAAGTATAAGGTTTGTTAAATTTTCCCAAATAAAAGGCGAAAAAAGCATAGTCGGCGGCAGGGAAACTCAAAATCAATTTTCCATTCCTTTCCAAATATTAAATATATATTTTCAAGTTCATTCCTTTCTTAAATTTAAGAGTGTTCCTAAAAGTCTTCGGGGAAAAGTCATCTAATTTGAACCTTTTTAGTCCCATTCAATTATTTTAAATTAACTTGATTTGAATTTGAACCTTTTTAAACCACCATTTTGAATTGATATTAAAATATTTTCAACTATATTCAAAAAATTTAAATTTCTTTGAACCATTAAAATAAATTTAAACTTTTTGAATTTATTTCAACTAGTTTGAAACAACTTGAAGCAATATAAAATTTTTTCTATCAATTTGAACCAATATGATATTCTACAAATTTAAAATATTTTGAAATAATATGAAAAAATCCAAAATATTTGTAACAATTTAAACCATTTTGTAACAATTTGAATTAATTTAAACCAATCTAAACTATATGAATCAACTTGAACTATTTGAAACCATTTTTTGTAGTAATTTAAACCATTAGAAAATTTTAAACTAATTTTAACCATTTTCAATCATTTTTAACCAATTTTAAAAAAATTGAGCCATTTGAATAATTTTTGTAGCAATTTGAACAATTGAAATTTTTTTTGAACTAGTTTTTACCTAATTCAGAAAAAAAAAGTGATTTAAACCATTTTTATGTAGCAATTTGATCTATTGAGAACTCTTGAATTATTTTTTTTACTAATTCAAACCATTAGAATTAAAATAATTATAAATAATGTTTAATTTTTAATGAAATTAAAAATATTTTATTGTATAAAGAGTTTTAATTTAGATAGAATTCTGTTCAGATATGTTAAATAATAATTTATATAATATTTTAAAAGATTTTGATATTAAGATTTTTTTATTTTTTAATCAAATAAATATTTTGACAATTAGCTAAATTAATTTCAATATTTTAATAAATTTAAAATTGAATAATACTAATGCAACGCACGCGCTATGCATGGTCAATTTTATAATAAAAATTACAATTAATAAATTAAAATTAATAAGTGTATAGTTTTATCTTTTTAAAATTTTTAAAATAAAAAATGTTAAAAGTATAATTATAATTATAATTTTTGATTTTCTACCTTAAAAGTGGTGATTTTGTCTTTATTAAGATATGATATTGATACGGAATTCTACGATTACACAAGTTGCCACATTCAAATTATATGTCATGTGTCAATATAAGAGAGAGAGTGTTCAAAAGATTGTGTTAGAGAAAGTGTTGGCGCATTCAAATTATATTATATGGTTTACATTAATGTCTCTTCAATGTGTGCGTTTTTCAATAGATCTATATATTATACTACAGGTGAATACATCTTATGTCATTCTTTGACATCTGTCACCGTGTTCAGTTGTCATCTGGGCACTCTAAATGTTCACTCTATTCAAACTCTATAATGTATTGACATTAGCAATTCTTCCAACGGCTCTCTCTACCTTTCCTTTTCATCTTCTTCTTCTCCGTTTAAATCCCTACCGAATTTATTATCTTTTTTTTTTTAAATTATGAATTGAACTGGATGTGTTGAATGAGTTAGTTTTGTGGCGTTGATGTGATTGAATGAGATGATAGGAGCCGGATGAGATGAAGAAGAGATTGAAAGAGATGGAGGAGGAAGTTGTCGCGTTACTCGACATGCAAGCTAAGGTTGAAAAGGAGATGGGTGTTGTTCAAGGTTTCGAAGCTTTGTAGTGCTTTCAATTCATGAATTAATGTTATTATTTTTGTTTGTAATGTGATTTTTTGTTAATTTAATTGTGTGTGGTATCTTATTGTCGATAATGGTTTTTTAGGTTAATGTTAAAATATCAGAACTAAAAATGGGATGATGTATGTAATGTAATCACTCTTTACACAACTTTAAAACATGAGCTATTATTAATTTACATGATACATAGATGATAATAAGAATAAAATTTGAATTACAAACTGTTTAGAAATATGGCCTTAAATTTATTGAAAAATTTTAGAATATTTGTAAGCCATAATAATAGTGGTGGATTTTACAGCTTAGTGGAAATCAAAGAAAATATGATTTATGCTTTATCAGGATTGACACTGTAGTCAGGAATTAGAGACACAGAGTTAGTTTTATATTCACACAAGGAAAAAAAAATAAGGTTATCAAAGTTAATTATTGTTATTACATTGTTTATTCTCACAAAATTATATCGATATCACTCAAAATTAGCCTACATTTCAAAAATAAAATCAATGTTTAAAATCTTGATTGTAAAAAATATTTGATAACAACTCCGTGGATCATTTGTTATAAAACAGATTTCGAAATCATGATTACCATCATTAATGGCAAAATTAATCATGATTCATGCCTAATTATTTTTATATCTCGCAAATGGTTTATTCAAGTAATTAAATCACGATTCACACAATCACTGTTAAAATCATGATTCACGCAATCTTCCTATAATTCTCAATTACAATAATTTCCTTATTTAATAATATAATTACATTTTCTAAAATACATAGATAAAATTAACTATTATATTAATGGATAATTATACTAGATACTAATTTTGTTTTAAATATTGCATCAATAGTTATCATTTTTCAAGTTAGGCTTTTATTTTTCTCCTTTGTAAGTTTATTTATGATTTATACGGTATCTAATCTATTTTGTTTCTTCATTCAAGCTTCCTTTGGTCCAGCCTATTTTTTCTCTTCACATGTTCGCCTACGTTCTTCCATTCTTTCTTATTCAACGTTTTGAATTTCTGACTTTTTGATTTTCACTCTTCATTAATTTTGTTTAGTTCATTATTACAGTCAGTAGATATTTCCTCTCTCTTCTCATACTTTCCCTCTCATTGCTTCCAATAAATACTTTATTTTGACTTTTGCATTTTTCCCCATCCATTTCTTTCAATCTCATATTCTGTCTTTAAGCTTTCTCCTTCATTCTACACTTTCTCCTCTGTTCTTTCTTTTTCTCAATTTTGCCATGATTTCTTTGTTCTTTTTTCTTTCCTTTAACTTTCTTCTCAAATGACTAAAACTCGTAATTCTTCCTGAAATACTACATCCAATACCATCCAAAACCTTATTGTTTTTGTAAAATCTCCTAAAAATCAAAGAAAGCAACTCTCACTCGTTCTCCCAAAATAATTAAGTTTTTTATTTCTCACTCGTTCTCTCAAATATATCTTGTTTGTTTTTCAGATTGTTTTATTAGTTTTTATTTGCATGTTTTATGTTATGCTTGTAAAATAAAATTAAAATAGGCTTTTGAGTTGTGCGTTCCATATTTTTTGTAAATTAATATTATACTATATGTATATGCACTATAAACTTCATACAAACCATTTGTTCTTGTTTTGCAGTTCCCACACCCTTTGTTTGCATTTTTTTCTAAATTTTCCCTACTTTTAAATTTATATTTATATATAAAATGTATACACATATTCGTAAACTAATATAAACTATTTTAATTTTTTCATATACAATTGCAATAGATATCAGCTATATATAGATGTAACATAAGTTGTGTTATTTTTTCTTACTTTTACAGTAGTTGTATTTGTAAATATATACTTAAAAAATTGTAATTTGTATATGTGTGTTGTGCCTATCGTGTTTTATTGCGTTTAAAATAAGCTTTTTATATATTTTTAATATTTGTAATTTTTTAATAGGAAAAGATAAACTTAATATAAACTATACGTTTTCATGGTTTTATTTTACTTTTATATTTTAAAATACATTTTGAATATAAACTTAAAAAATAGTTTACTCCTTCTGGTTGTTCTTAATATTTTGACATTATTAATGCATTTGATTTTTTTGTTGATGTATGTGCAATCATAAACTTATGAAAACATTTATTTACATTGTTAATTTAAACAATTATTTTATTTATTATTTTATTTGAATTAAATTGTTAGAGGATACAATTGTCATTTCATTTTTGTTATAGAATGATCTGTAAGCAACATATATAAGTTGCACACCATTAAAGTTTTAATACAACAATCATCAATATAATTTCAATTGTGCCTCTCCTCTTCCTCTGCTTCCATAATTTTATTATGGTATAAGAGCAAAAATCCTGGAAACCAAACAAACACATAAACAAACAACCACCCTTCCTTCTCATTTCCTCCTCTTTACGTATCTCCTCATCTCTTCCTTTCTTTTGCGATTTAAACAGAGGAAAAACAACAAAATCAAAGTAAAACTTAGGGATGTCGTTGACACACTTTCAATTTTAGTGTCGACGGCATCCCCTCCTCATACTCCTACTGTTTTCAAATTATCTATTCTTTTCCTTCCATTACAATTTTCTTTTTCCCTCAAATCTATGCTCAACAAAAATTGTTCCTCTCACTCTTTTTTACAACTCTCTCTCGTTCATTTCCACTAAACGTTGTCATTTGAAATCCAAGCTTAGATCTTGATCATAAAATTGGAGAATCTGATCTCACTCGTTAACAAGATCCAAAGAGCTTGTACGACGCTTGGTGAAAACGACGACACTTCTGCTTTGCCTACTCTTTGGGATTCTGTTCTAGCTATTTTCGTTGTCAGTGGTCAGAGTTCTAGAAAGTCTTCAGTTCTGGCGAGTATTAAAGGTATATGGATTTTGGTTAAGATATGTTGGTTGTGTGAGGATGTAGGTTTGATGTTAAATTGAAGGTTTGGATTGATTTTTGGAGTTACAACTTCAGCTTATTTGGGATAGATTTATGAATGTCTTGTTGATTTTATGATGAGATGTTGTTGGTGGAGCTTTGGAGTCTTTGTGAAGGTTCTTAACGAGTTTGGTCTTGTTGTGGAGGTTAAGGAGATTGTTTGTGAGGCAATGTGTTCTGATGTTTGGTTGGAGTTTGCCGATTTGCTTGAGTGGTTTTGTGTTCTTATTTGGTGTTGAGAGTGGAATATTGTTACCACTGATTGCTTGGTTTTAAAGATTGAAAATTCCGTCTAGAAGGTATTTGATGAAATGATTCATTGTTATTGGATGATGTTTAGATAATTTTCTATTTAGTCAATTTTATGTCACATAGATTCAGTGGAGACAGTTTGGTAGTTTGACTCTCATTTCTTCTTGCTTCATGACATGTGATGTTGAGAAAGACAGTTTAGTTTACGAGAATTTCACATTGATGTTTTTGCCTTGGATTAGGAAGGAGTTGTTGATTATTTGGGTTCATCATGAACACAATTGATCTTGCAATCCCTTGGTTTTATGAGTCATTTTAGTCTTGGTTGATTTCTTTCTATCCGGTTTCGTCCGGTTTGATTTTATATCCGGTTTCGTCTGGTTTGGTTTTATCTCCGGCTTCATCCGGTCTAGTTTCTTCTATCCAGTTTTGTCTGGTTTTCACTCTATATTCGGTTTTGTCTGATTTTTCTTCTATGAACAGTTTCGTCTGGTTTTATTTTGTTCATTCGGTTATTTGGATCTTGGTTGGATAGTTTCTTGGTTCGGTGTAGTTGACGTTATTTGGAGAAGTTGCGAATTTGTTGTTTCAGAGATATTGGTTTGTATTTCAAGTTGGACATGTTATCCATGATCCAACTTGAGGGGGCGTGTTAAAGGACACAATTGTCATTTTATTTTTGTTATAGAATGATCTGTAAGCAACATATATAAGCTGCACACCATTAAAGTTTCAATACAACAATCATCAATACAATTTCATTTGTGCCTCTCTTCTTCCTCTGCTTCCATAATTTTATTATAAATTGTAAATAGAAATTGTTAACAAATTGTGAATTGTAATTTCAGTAATTTATTTGTGAAAAATGTATAAGAAATTAAATTTCAAACAATGGGTATGAGATTTAATTGGTAAAAGTAGCTCTTCAAACTATTCTGATAAAAAAAATCTTGTTCTGTAAAGCTTGTGTGTGAGGCGGCAGTAATAGTATAATTTGGACAAATGTTCTGTACGTTTAGTCACGTATGAGATGCAAAAATAAAGTTAATTGTGTAAAATTTTTAGTATTTGATAAAATCTGTAAATAAAAAGGTTTATAAAGGTATATTTGTCATTAGCCCCTATATTTATGCATATACAAACTGAACATTACTACATTCTTTAATTCCAACACAGAGTATCAACAACCTTTTTGCTTTATTTTCTGGTATAGTTAATCTTGTCTATTGTTAAATATTGGTTTCAATTTGGACACTCATTTTTTTTTTCAATTCCTAACTATTTCAATCTTTATTTTTTTAGCTTTTCTTGGCTTTATAGTTACAAGAATTGTTAATTATATTAGTTTGATGTTTTTTTGAGTCAGTCTTTTTATGTCTACCTGAAAACTTCAATCTAATATAGGGAGAGTACTTTGAAAAAAGAAAAATGCAAGTATACCCATTTAAATCTAATGATACGAATCGCAGAGCAGAATTTAACACGACACCTCAAGTGATTAAAAAAACTCAACTTGACATTAGAGTTTGTGAAACTAGCAGTTAGAGATGCATGCCAAAAATTAAATCTCTATATATTATATCATTGCTTTAGATGAATAAACCAAAATAGTATAAATATCGATAATAATATATTCTTAAAATAATAAGATGACACGTAATTCGATATAATTAATAATGTTCATGAGGTAAATAAAACATTTAATTAATATTATGACATTTAATTAGATGAATATTTTTGAAAAATAATCAAAACTTTCCAAATTAAAAAATTACATGATAGAATCTAAAATAAATAAATAAATAAATTTAATTTTAAATATTTTTACTAAATTATTGATTATATGAATAATTTACAAAAAAAATACATTATAGTTTATATTAATAAAACTGATATAATTGTAATATACTAATCCATTCCATCACTAGGATAAAACTGTTTAGACTTGAGTGGTTAACATAAAAAATCAGATAATTTAATTTCGTTAACTTTAAAAAATCTATAAAACAATCAGATAACTTAATTTTGTCAACATTAAAAATTTTATTATTTGGCATTATAATAATATTATAATTTTAAGTATAATATGAGTTAATAATACCAAAAAAAATAAATATGATGAAAAAATCACAATAATAATGTCTATAATAAAGTCTCTCAATCCAATTTCTATAATAGTGTTTCCCTCATATTGATACTTCAATTTAGAAATCTAAGGGCTATCTCGATCTTCTACAGTGTCCTAGACAAAATAAATAATATGATACTTCTATGTTAAAAAGAATTATACTTTTAAATATTTTATACCCTCCTCATTAATCAGTGTTTGAGACTGGTATGTAATCATAGATGAAGTTAATTTTTCTTTTAAATATTTTTGAGAATCTTAAATGGTGACTAAAATATATGACCATAATTTCTCCAAGATTGAACAAATGAAATTGTAATCCATACCATGGTCTTTACTCAAGGTGGTTTTAATGGTTTTTTGAGCACTTGGTGTCATAGTCAAAATATGTATACTCTGAATACGTTAGTTATATCTTTTTTCTAAAATGTTAATTTTGAATTAAAATAGGAACTTTTGTTCCAACTTAGAAATGAAAGAGAATACAGATCGTCATTTCAACCCAACAAATTCATGCGACAGTTTTAAAGACGATAGAATGAAGAGAAAGCAATACATTCTTGATAGACGAACGACAAAGAGCATACGTATTTTAATCTCTTCGAAAAGAGGTGACACATGAGTAAAGAAAACTATTGCTTGATTGTCAAGTGGTATAGCGGGGCTTCTTATTCCTGGTGGTAGGACTGCACGCTCTAGATTTTGTATACCAATATTTGTAAATGAAGACTCCACATGCAATATAAGTCAACAAAGTAATTTAGCACAACTCATTGTGAAAGCTTGATTAATCATATGAGATGAAGCACCTATGGTACACAAACATTGCTTTGAAGCTCTAGATAGGACAATGAGAGATGTATTACGATCTAATAGACTTGATAACATGGAAAAGCCTTCCAGCAAAAAAGTAGTTGTTTTTTGGTGGAGATTTCAGACAAATATTGTTTGTAATTTTGAAAGGTAGTAGGCAACAAGTTGTGCTAACTTCGTTCAATTCTTCATATCTGTGGCATTTCTGTAAAGTTCTTAGATTAACTACAAACATGAGATTGCAAACTGATGTTTCAAATGTGGACGTTGATGAGTTGAGATCATTTTCAGAATGAATTTTGAAAATCGGAGATGGCACAGTTGGTGAGACTAATGACGGAGAGTCAGATTTTCAAATTCCAGATGATATACTAATAAATGATTCCATTGATCCATTGGGCTCAATTGTAGAAAAATACGTATTCCAACTTTAGTCAGAATGCTCATAATGCCACTCATTTGGAGCAACGAGCCATACTTGCACCACATTAGAAGAAATGATTAAGTGATGTCAACATGGCCAGGGAGGAGGTGACTTATCTGAGTTCAGACAGTATATGCAAAGTGGGTGCAAATTCAGAAGCTAATGATGACATTTACATACCCGAATTCTTGAATAGAATTTCTGCTTCTTGACCACCAAATCACATATTGGCACTAAAAGTAGGTGTTCCAGCAATGCTCCTTCGCAATATAGAGCAGTTTGCAGGACTTTGTAACTACACAAGATTAATTATAACTCGCCTGGGACGACATATAATTGAAGGAAAAATAATAACCAATAGTCATGTTGGTGACCCAGTTTTCATTCCTCGAATGCTATTGACCCTTTCAGATATCAGACTACCATTCAAATTTTGATGAAGACAGTTCCCTTGGTTCTTTCTTTTGCAATGACAATCAATAAAAGTAAAGGTCAATCTTTATCGCATATTGGGTTATATCTACCTCGCCCCGTTTTCACCCACGAACAACTATATGTTGCTATTTCATGGACTCAAGATATTGATATGTGACAAATAAGAAAACTCAACAAATATTAGTCAAAATGTTGTATACAAAGAAATCTTTCAAAACATAATATAATATAATATTAAATTCTTATTCTATGTTATTGATCTTTATATTCTTTTTATCCTTTTAATAAAAAATTTATGATAATCAAAATTTTAGCAACCGAAATTTATAGGACTAAAAATCACAGAGCAACACCTAGATCATACACTTAAATTTAATGCTTTCCATACGAAGAAATTCTAAAGAGAAGTATAACGTTCACTTTCAATTTTATTTTTTTCTCTTTAAATTTTGATGATTACAAAAAATATTTTCAATAATTATCAAAATTTACAATAAATAAAAATTGCAACAAAAAAATAGCGGGGCAAGAGTCATACACTAGTTATATAGAAAATTGAGGTTAAAAAATTCAGCTGAAATTTTACATATAACTTCTTTTACATATACATATACGTTCGAGCAGTGAAATGGTATAAATCCTACAAAGAAAGACAAAGTTAACCACCCATGATCGTCAATGTCCCCTTCTGCATATTCATTGCCAATTGGCTAGAAAGATGGAGCACAAAAGCATTGCCTGCAATAAATGTAAATCTTATTAGATATGAAATAAGAGAGAAAAAATTCAAAAGAACAAATGCCATAATAAAGGTCAAATTCAAATTTCTAGAGCCACATGCATAGTTGTCAATACTAGATTTATAAACTTCAACTGCTTTTTCACTCCCTTGTTTCTTCCATGTCAGATTTGTCTACTCCTGGTGTCCAGTAGAGAGGTAGAGGCAGTTTCTCGCTTTATTATAATTTTGACACATCCAGCATGTTGTCTTGTGAGCACTTTTGTTTGTTTTATATCAATTTTCATCCTAAAACCAATACATAGATTATGCTATTATTTAAATATGATTAAGAATCATTGATTATGTAGGTTATCAGATGTGAAGATTTACCTTGATATATTTTCCTAACCAGCACTCCTCATTACGAGCAAATATCCGCTTTTTTACCTTTCCATTATTTCTTTCTTGCTATATAATCTTTCTCTTTTGCTTTCGATATCTGGTCATCCGAGCTCATGAGGTCGGCATGGTCAAACAGACATCATCAAACTGCACCAGAAATTTGTATGAATATGACGGTAAAGCGAACGAAAAACTAATGAAAGAGTAAGTGAATGAGATTATAATTACTGTAGAAGGCGAATTCAACCTCTCTGTAGAAGAAAATAAACCTGTATGTATACGTGACTTATTGGTTGGTAGTTAGGAGTACGCAGATAATGCAGATAGTTGTTCCAGTTTAAATTTGTTTTTCCCTTATCTGTAGTTAGCATTTAAACTCAAAACTCCTATCGGATGACGAGGACTTTGTGTATATGTACCATATGCTGGTCTCAGCTTTAATCAATGCAGTGAATACTTCACTCATACTATCGTTTTTTAGACTCTCTTCAGGAAAATGGGAATAAATACTAACAAGAGAAGTTGAGTTAATGATGAAGTAGTTTAGTTTGTGTAAGCATGGCTTTTCGCATGCCAAGATGATTCTCAGTTACATTTTTTTTAATTGAAGAATCTGTCATTGAATTTCTTTTATGAAGCATGTGAGCGGTTGTATTTTAGTCAATAACATTTACAATATATTATTAAGGACATTAAAATTTTATATTTTTAAAATAGCAGTATTTTTAAGATAAAAATATTAAAAATATAATTTTATAATTTTAATTAGTTTTTAATTTTATACATTAAAATTATTAATTATTGTCATATCATCATATATTAAGTTTTTAATTTGAAACATTCAAAATAGTTTCTTTAATTATTTTATTTGAATTCATGGTTCATCAATCGTAGTATAAATATAGCCAAAAATTATTCATAAGATTAATATTAAAATATACAACGAATACAAATATGAGAATAAAATAAAAAAAAAACTCTGAAATATCTTTAATTTTAAAATTTATTTTTATAAATGATCCCCACACTTTATTATGTTAGTTTACAATTTTTTTGCAATAATTTAAGCTTATTATAATAGTTGAATCACATTACAATAGTTAATAAAATTAAATGATAAAATTTTATAATAAAAAATATTAAAAGTATGATCTTATAGTTTTTTCTCATTATTGTATTTTAAATTTTAATTCTCTCTATATGGTAAGCTCTCAATTTGAAATGTTTAGAATAATTTCTTTTATCATAGTCCGTCAATTACTATAATACAACCAAAAAAATTATCCATGGGACTAATTTTTAAATAAACAATAAAAATAAATTTTAAAAATAAAAATTTTCTTAAAAAATACTTAAAACATCTTAAGTATTATAATATTACTTTATAATTGATACTCTCATCTTATTATACTAACTAACAATTTCATTTAAAGCATTTGAGGTTATAAATAAAATTAAATGATAGTTGACAACTTAAATAAAATTAACTCATTTTTAATAATGAATTAAAAAAACTCATTTTAATAATGACTAATTATAAAGACGTATACAATGAAAAATTTAATTAAATTTGAATAATAGTTAACAAATTAAATAAAATGAACTCATTTTTAATAATGTCATATGTCAATCAATTATGAAGACAAATGTCAAGCTCTTATTTAAAATGCTTAACTTTTTATATATACACTAGTCGGGAGTCCGCGCTTGCACGGGTAGCAAGTCATTTTGGTAATAAACTATGATTTAAAAAATGTGGTTTACATTAAGGTCTGTATACCCATTGAAGGCATGATGTAAAAAATGACTACAGAAAGAACATTGTAAAAAATGGCTACTGAAGCCCCATCTGTTTGACGAAAAATATTTTCTTGAAAAATATTTGTTTTATTTTCCATTCTTTGCTTGAGCCAAGGAAAATATTCAATAGAAAATAATTTCTAGTCAACTAAAAAATAATTTACTAAACAACTTGTTTTGTGACCAAATGTTTTTCTCTTTTAAAAAAGGGAAAATATTTCTAATTTTAGACTTGCTTACATATAATATCTAATATTATATATTTTTTAATTGTTTAGTTAAATATCTAATATTTTAAAATTTTTGTTTCGTTAATATATTTCTAGTTTATTCACGTTTTCATTTACATAAAATTTAAATATTTTTTAGTAATTTTCATAAGGTTGCCAAACACTAGAAAATAAAATTTTCAAACTTGCTATCCATTGACAAATATTTTCTCTAAGAACTCATTTTTCAAAACTTAAACTATATGTGAAAGTAATGCAAACATGACAAGAAATTAGCAGCATGATCGATTATATTTGTGTACTATAGATGTTGATTGGAAAAGGAGGGCAATATTTGTACAAAATATCTTCCTATTTCTCAAGCTTCAAGACATTCTACACGATTCAATGAATTCAGACCCAGCTTTATGCTAGGAGATCATATTCAAAGTCAAATGAAATGCATACAGGAGCGGTCTGAAATAGTCGGGGTCCAATGTGGTCACCGGATACCATGCGGTGTCGTCGACACGGCGGACCAAAAAAAGAAATCAAGCATGTTACCTCAAATAGTTCATTGCCAAATCTAACTTTACATTAGTGATCAAGTCAATATAACAATACTGTAAACTAATACTAATGGTAGAAATCAGTGCAAAGATCTAATCATTCTGAAAACTAATAATATAACCATATATATATAAACATGAACACAAAAGCTCATCAAAGGAGCACGAACCACGGGATACAACCTTTCTTTTTATATTACAAAAAAAATGTGTTTTATTTTTTATTTGTTAGATTGGGTTTTTTTATTGCACTTATAATTTTTCATTTACATCTTATACGTTTATTTGTCTGGATGCACAATGGTTACCCTCCTCTTGCTTTCTTTTCTCTTTAGCAATGGAGATGGAAATCTCCCTGGTAAACTTACTTATTCTCTATTTCCTTCTCTCTCTATTCATTTTCTGTCTAATCTCTCTTCACTATTTTCCCTCTTTTTTTCTTCCTTCATTGTTTACCCTCTCATCTTCTTCTATTTGTTTTAGGTTTTTCTGTTTTCTAAAAATAATGTCTTTGTAAAACTTTCTTTCATCTCCTCTTTTTTTGGTTCCTTTGTTATGGCAAGAACTTTTCAAACATACTTTCTCTCTTAATTTATCATTTAATTAACCAAATATATACTATATATTTTTATGAGTTTATACGAAAATATGTTCAATTTATGTTCTTGTAATTTAAATTTTTAGAAAAAGTTGTTGAATATGTTGAAAAATTCTTATTTGTGTCTTTGCTTAGATATGTAAAAAATATACC
>CANYCX010061177.1:0-10823 GCA_948193385.1 Breynia disticha f. nivosa
AAGACAACCATAATCTGCAAACGAATGCAGCACTGGTTCAGCTAATCAAGTCGTTTCTGCAGAGAGACTGGGATGTTGACATTGTTCCGATTTGGAGGGAAAGTAATCATATGGCCGATGCACTTGCAAAGAGAGGACTAAACATTTCAAGAGGAATTCACTACCTAGATTTTGTACCGGTGGAAATAATGCACCTATTGGACTTTGATAGAGCTGGGGGAACTCAACCAAGATTATCTATGCTGTAATTAGGTCTATGACTTCCCCATATAAAAAAAAAGGTGAAGAGAAGTTAACGGTGAAATTGACGGTAAAGCAACAATACTCGACCCCATTATTATTTTTCAGCCTCTCAACCAGCTTCAATTCACTTTTTAGTCTTCATTTCTAGTTCTCTAGTCCTCAGTTTACTTTTCAATTATTCATTTTAAGTTGAAGTACTTGGCCCCAAATAAGCCACTTCCTAGTAGCCTTGTTTTTCAATCTCCAACCTCCATTTCAATTTCTTGTTATTTATTTTTCGATCTTCCACTGATTAACTTTCTGTTTGGCATTTGTTATTGTTATTTTTCAGCCCTCATTTTAATTTCCAAGCAATTTAATTTCATTCTTCAATGATTTACTTTTCATTTGTTGTTATTATTGTTATTGATAATTTGTTTTATCATTGAATTAAAGACTTTTAGAATAAGAAAGTCAAATCCTTTTATACTTCAATCAATTGTTTCTTTTACAAGTTCTGATTTTAAGCGCAATTATAATTCTAACTTCATTTTATTTGTCCACATTTTGAAAAGTCTGAAATTTCCTACAATTTTTGCATTCAAAATAGGGACAGTCGGTTTACCCGTTCTCCAAAAATAGAATATAAATAACTTATATGATATAACAATTTTAAATAAAATGTGATAATTTGATTAGGCATTATTTAAAATTAGGCCAATATACGCTCGTAGGCGCAGGCTATAAAACTTTATAATTTTGAAGCATATTTTTAGACATGATAAGATTTCATTAAATTAAAACATAAAGGACGAAGTTTTGAAGCATATTTCTGAATCTTAATTATTGTAATCACATTTTTTTTGTATTTCATACTTAAATATTTAAAAATATAATAAAAAATATAATTTTTTATTTTAAATATTAAAATATTTTTTTTAAAAAATAGGTTAAAAATAATCAGTATTTTTTTGTTAATTTTTAAATTATAATTTCATTAACTTATTTTTCATTGATAATAAATATTAAAAAATTAAGAAAATATTTTTTTTTAACAAATAAATTCCTCCAATTTTACGAAGACTTAATGGAGTCTCATTTTATTATATAGACAGATTCCTTTTTTTTTTTTTGTAAAAAAATTTTAGGAAAGGGGTCGGGCTAACCCACAAACGAATGACAGTGAGACGCCTTTCGGTTAGACCCGGCGAACTGGCAGGTTAGAACCTGTATGCCTCCCGCGATCACAAAGATTATTATATATTAAATCTGTCAAATCAATATAATATAAAAATAAATTATTTTCTCCAACAAAAAAGGGATAAGACGCCTTAACCGCTGAACCTACGGACGAGGGTAGATTCCTTAGTTTACATAATCAGTTAAATAAATTATTTTTTCCAACAAGCTTATTCGATTTAGAAATTGATGTTTATAATTAATAACCTTAAATACAATATTTTAAGTATTGCATGCATCAACTAAGATTATTATATATTAAATCTGTCAAATCAAAATAATATAAAAATATTTGTTAGGTTGGAGCATGAGCTCATATGCTTGTCGCTTAGCATCTTATATTAAATTACGTTATTCACTTCTGTAATTTAACAAACACTACTTTGACACCTTCCCTACTTAGTACCTTTAAATTTTAATCACAAATTAATTCAGAATAATTAATGTATAATTTTAAATTTAATTCTATAATTGAATATTCTCATAATATTGTACACACCATAAGAGCATCTCTAATCATAAACTTCTTCAAGAGGTTTATGACAATGTCACGTTATTATTTTATTTTTTTCTTTTCTTCGACAATAAAAATTTTAGGAAATGGTCCGAGCTAGCCCACGAACCAAGAGTAGAGAGTTTCAAAGAGACGCTGAACCCACGGACAAAGGGTATCATTTTATTAACTCTTAATTTTATGAACTCTTTCTTCTTTATCATAAACTTTTCATTATATTCTAAAATACTGTGCACTACAAAAATCTATCACTTTTTTACACTTAAAATACTTAAGGTTGTGTTTAGTGGACTCCATTGTCGGTGGAATCCACCTTGAAAACTAATTCACATTGTGGATGCGGTGACATAAAATAAGGTCCAACCAAATGGGAGTATAAAACCATCATTGTTGATGTCCTGATGTTATTGTTTATATATTTGTATTAATATTTTTTTACTATATTGTATTTTATATATATTTGTAATAAATTATTTTACTCAATAATATTTTTTATTAGTAAAAAAATCATAAAAATAACTAATAATAATTATAATTAGTATTAATATAAAGTTAATTATAATTTCATATAATTAATAAAATTAAAATAATTATAAAAAATATTAAATATTTTAATTCTAAATTTGAGATCATGAGTAATGTGGTCTTAAATATGAGATAATAATATTTATAATCTCAAATTTTGAATAAAAAATAAAATTTTATTGGAGCAAAAGATTGATCTAAAGTTTAGACTTGAGATCTCATTGGACATGCAAAAGAGATATAGTAGGCAGCTCAAAGCCTAATTCTGATGCTTATAAATACATATGTACAATCGTACTCTTAGAGGCAAATTTTCATTGGTGATTATTAACATATTGTAGCAACATTAATGGCCAACTATGGAGAATGTAATCCAAGCGAGCTACTTGAACCTGCTTACCACATATGGAACCAAAGTTTGAATTTCATCAACTCTTTTTCCTTGAAATGTGCGATTGAACTAGGCATCCCAGAAATCATCCACAATCATGGCCAAGCCATGACCCTCTCCGATCTCATTTCCGCTCTTCCAATTCACCCCACGAAGTCCAAATACGTGCCACGCCTCATGGCTCATCTTGTTCACACAGGCTTCTTTCAAGTCCACAATGAAGCCAACGATGATCCAAACCAACAAGCTTATTCGCTCACTCCTGCTTCGACTCTCCTCGTTAAAGACAACCCGTTTTGCGCTACACCCTTGGTGTCTTTTATGATTGATCCGGACATTATAAAACCATTGATTGATCTAAGCACTTGGTTCCAAAATGATGACACTACAGCCTTCAAAACTTCACATGGCGAGGAGTTTTATGATAAAAGTAGGAAGAATCCAAGATTGGATATTTTATTGAATGAGGGCATGGCTAGTGACAGCAAGTTGATTAGCAGAGTGGTGGTTAGCAAGTGCAGGGAGGTGTTTGATGGCTTGAATTCACTTGTAGATGTAGGGGGTGGTACTGGAACGATGGGTAGAGCTATTGCAGAAGCACTCCCTCACTTGGAATACACTGTATTTGATCAACAACATGTTCTTGCTGGCTTGCAAGACAAAGAAAACTTGAAATTTGTTGGAGGCGACATGTTTGAGTCCATTCCTCCTGCAGATGCAATTCTTCTCAAGGTAATTCATTTTTTTAAGCTTGTGTTAAGACACAAATCTCACAAGAATATTCACAACAATAATAATAGAGAACGAAAAAAAAAATTTTAGCATGATTTTGTCTCTCAATAATATATTTACGTCCACAATCTCTGCAAAATAAAATTACAGTTTTTGAATCGACATAACTTTAAAAACCCTCTCACAAACACAAAAGACTCAAGTCTAAGTTTAGTATTCATGTTCAGTCTTCTTGCCTTTCTCTATTCTTTTTCTTTGAATCAAAACTTTCAGCTCTTATCCCACTTGTTAGGACTCAAACCTAACAAGCATACCCATAACAACAATAATAATAGAGAAAGAAAAACACACAATAATTTTAATGTGATTTGGTCTTTTCCACTAAATAAGATTACCTTTTTTAAACAGAGAAAATTGTTAAAACCCTCAAAAAATATTATAGTTTTTAAGAAAAAAACCCACTATTCACACAAAAAAAAACCTCAAGCATAAGTTATACCACACTAATTAATAGTTAATTGGGATAACTAATCAGACTTCTACGGTATTTGGGTAGTCATCCCAATAGCTTGAAAAGGAAACTAAAGCTAGTAAATATTTTATATATGAAGTTCTCTGAAATTCTAATTTTTGATGTCTCAATTTGTGATGATAATGACAAATGAAAAATAGTTGGTAATGATCGACTGGAATGATGAGAACTGCGTCAAGATTTTAAAGCGATGCAAAGATGCAATAACAAGTGAAGGCAGAGAAGGAAAGTTGATAATAATAGAGACAGTGGTGGGGCATATGAATAAGGATTCCATCGAGACACAACTCTTAGTTGATGTGGGACTGATGTCCATTGATGGAAAGAACAGAAGCGAAGCAGATTGGGCTAAGCTCTTCTCTGATGCTGGATTTAGCAGATACAAGATACTGCCTGAACTCGGCATGAGAGCTGTCATCGAGGTCTTCCCATAAAAAGATACAAATTGTGTCATTGCACCGACATATATCGTTACAATAAAATATATCATATAGTTGTCTATATATATCGTTACAATAAAGTACACCAAGTAGTTGTCTGTAGATATCGTTACAATAAAGTGTACCATGTAGCTATCTATATATATCGTTACAATAAAGTATATCAAGTAGTTGTCTGTATATATCGTTACAATAAAGTGTACAAGTAGCTATCTATATATATCATTACAATAAAGTATACCAAGTAGTTGTGTGTTTATATTGTTACAATAAAGTATTATACCAAGTAGTTGTCTGTATATATAGTTATAATAAAATATACCATGTAGTTGTCTGTATATATCGTTACAATAAAGTATTATACCAAGGAGTTGTTTGTATATATTGTTACAATAAATTATACCAAGTAGTTGTCTGTATATATCGTTATAATAAAGTATACCATGTAGTTGTCTATATTTATCGTTGCGATAAAGTATACCAAGTAGTTGTCTGTATATATAGTTACAATAACGTAATACCAAGTAGTTGTCTTTATATATCGTTACAATAAAGTACCAAGTAATCTGTATAATTCGAATTTTTTCCCCTCATTTCACCTCAGTTCAGTTCATCTTCCTGCTTTTGTAATAAAATCAAATGCCACCTCGTTTTGCGGTTGATTTATTGGGCTGTAAATGAGCCGAGCCATTCGTGAATGACTCGATGCTCAGCTCATTTAGAATTCGTTTCTTGACTCAGCTCGTGAATAAACGAGCAGAGCTTGAACAAAATTCCAGGCTCCTTTAGAGTTCATTCATGACTCAGCTCAAGCTCGTTCTCGTAAAATTTTAAACAAAGTGAACCTAAACACTCCAATGCTCGATTCAACTCGTCTTATTTACAACCCTATTGATCTATTGTGACTCAAATTTTCCCTTACTGTTTTAAGGCATATAAAGTAAGATGTTTCAGCAACATATTTCTTTTATTTCTTGCTTAAAAATATAAGAAAACAGCAAAAAAAAAAAACCTAGCCAAATTATGAAAAGATTATTTTGCTAGCATAGAACAACAATAATAGGAATTACATAAATAGTTCTTATCTTCATTGACGGACTTGACAACTTCCCATGTGAACTAGGAAGCACTGAACCAGGAAGCTATTCTGTTGCCGCTCAAATGAGAGGGAAAATATTCCATTTAAACGTGAACACCCGGAGAATTGGCTCGTATCTCTACACGTTCAAGGATTCAAGAGGAGTGGCCATGATGCAACTCTTTAATGAAGAAATTCTTGAATGATGACGTGCTGATCTTTTTTATAAGGGAAGATTTGTTGGTGAAAAGAAGTAATTGTTAGACTAAATTGATTTTTTAAAGAGATTTAAAGTTATGGGGCAGACATGTTTGGTTCAATGCAGTAATTAGAGATACAGTTAAAAAAGTAGGGCAACCTGTTTTCTGTGGGACCTTTATGTAAACATAAATATTAACTTGTACCACCAAGTGTGTAGATCAACAAGCGTGAGGTTGTTCTAACTTAATCAGAGATCTCGAGTTCGAGTCCTAAGTATGCAGTTGCGTTAAAACTTGGTTGGGAGAGCTTTGATGCCCTTGTGGTCCTGCCCGGCTCGAACAAGGATTAGTCTGGAGTGCCTAAGATACCTCGTGGTTCAGACCAAAAAAATAAATAAATATTAACTTGTACTTTTCTCTTGTAAGTATGAGTGTAAATTAGTCTTGACGCTCGCAAGCGGCTCAAAATTCAGCTTGATAATAGTTCGTTCGTGACTCGACTCATCGGTAAATGAGCTAAGTTTAAACAAAAAATTCGACTCGTTTTGTAAATGAGCTGAGCTGGAACACTCAAAAGCTTGGCTCAGTAAACCTCACAAACAAACTCATTTAAGTGTTCATAAACAAGCTCGTGAACAAGCTCATTTAAGTATTCATAAACAAACTCATTTAAGTGCTCACAAACATGCTTGTTTAACTGTTTGTAAACAAACTCGTTTAGTTCATAATACATGTGTGACATAGTAAATAATTTATTTTATATTTTATAGTCTTATAAATCCATAGTTTATAAAGCAATGATTCAAATAATAAATAATAAAATACATACATGTCATATTTTATGTATAGTTAACAGAGTTATAGTCTTATATATAAGTCTATATAATATTTTGAGTGTTCTAAATTATGTTTGAAATTTTCAAAAAATGAAATAGATACATGTTATATCTTATGTATAGTTAATAATTTATATTGTAACTTATAGAGTTATAGTCTTATACATAAGTCTATATGATATTTTGAGTGTTGTAAATTATTTCTAAATATAAAATAGATATATATTGTATATTATGTATAGTTAATAATTTATCTTGTCACTTCTAGAGTTATACTCTTATGCATAGGTCTACATAATATTTTAATTATTTTTAAATCTTTCAAATAATAAAATAGATAAATGTTGTATTTAATATATAGTTAATAATTTATCTTATAACTTATAGGACTATAGTCTTATACATAGGTCTACATAATATTTTGATTGTTCTAAATTATTTTTAAATTTTTCAAATAGAATAGATACATGTTGTTTTTTTAATGTATAGTTAATAATTTATCTAATAACTTATAGAGTTATTTTTATAAATAGGTCCATATATTATTTTAAATGTTTCAAATTATTATCTTTTAAATAATAAAATAGATACTTGTTGTATTTAATGTATAGTTAATAATTTATCATGTAACTTATGAAAGAACAAATGTAATGTTCAACTTATTTATGAATGTTGTGATATGATTTTGGTTGAACTATATATGTTTGAAATATTTTCTAGGTGTATGTTAGTATTGTGGATGGGTAAAATATTTTGGTTTTGTTTGATTCAAGCTTATAAACAAGCTTTTGTTTCTCAACGTTATTAATTTTCTTATTTGATTAATGAATGAGCATTAGTTGATAGACGAGTTGTGGTTCGTGATCATATTATGTTCGCGAACAAGTTCGTCAAAACTCATGAACATAACGTTTACTCGTAATAAACTTGTGAATATGCTCATTTACTAGACTCGTTTTAGGCTCGTAAACATATTTGTTTAAGAGAATCATTTTAGGCTAGTGAACATGTTCATTAGTTTGCGACCTTCTAATAAGCCAAACCTGAACAATAATTTGAGCTCAATAAAAAGTTCACATTGAACTCAAACTCGTGAAATGTTAACTAGCCACGCTTGAAGATTCCAAAACTTTGCTCATCTCGGCTCAATTACAACTCTACTTCTAAGCTTTTGTTTTTCACCTTTTGGTGACTGATAATACACAATAGAATAACATGTTTCGTATGGACCGAACTACGTAAATTTATGTGTGTTCTTTTTATCAACACCACCATAATTGCTTAACTTCTAGACAATAATGACGCAGAAATTAAAAAATGCTAGTTATAAATGCAGCAAGAATTTGCAATGACTAATCTTGGAGAAATGCATATTTTATGGGAATTGAAGATTTTTTTAAATATTATGGGAATTGAAGTTCATCAGCCAAATAATGAAATTTTTTTCTGCCAACGAAAGTTTACTCAAGAAATGCCAGAAAGATTGAAGCAGTCATACAAATCTGCACCAACTCTTAGTAGTGATGAATCAAAAGATGATGGTACAAAAGAGCTGATGCTACTGTTTATGATACGAAATCTAATCGTATTCCTGTAACAAGTTTATTGTCCAGATTTATGCAAAATCCAAGTCAAAAACTTCATGTTACAACTAAAAGGTTTGGTGGAAAACTTGAATTACATTGATGAGTTACTGCAGTATTTATAGAACAGTTACAGAAGTATACAACAACGTAGTCAATAAGGACAAATACAAGTCTGAAAGATAGCTATAATCTAGAGATTCAGATTTTGAATTCTGAATTAGTTGTTGGTAGGATACTATACTTACCACTCCCCCACAAGCTCATGGAAGGAGAGCAAATTGTGAGCTTGGAATGATGTTCTTGAAACTTGTACTTGGCCAACATTTTATTAAGTTAAGTCGGCTATTTGATCGTTAGTCGAGATATAATGGACAGACAGGCAGCAGCGGGACACAAGATCAGGAACAAAGTGGAATTCAATTTCCAGGTGACGTGATCTTGTAGTGAAAATTGGATTGTCGATTAGGTATGTAGCTCCTCTGTTGTCACACCAAAGGGTTGGAGGTTGAGCCGATGGCAAGTCAATTTCTTTTCAAAGGGAGATGAGCCATAGCACTTCACTAGTTGATATTGCAAGAGCACAGTCTTCTGCTTCGGTGGATGAATGAGCTGCTCCTTGGAAGACCAAGAAATTAAGTTTGGGCCAGAAAAAATGGCCAAGCCAGTGGTAGATTTACAATCAACTTTGTTGCCACCTAAATATGCATCACAATAAACTGATAAAGCTAGATCGGAGCTTTTGCGAAGATAAATACCAGTCTATTATTCCAGCGAGATACCTAATAATTCGTTTGACGGAAATCCAGCGAGCAATCATAGGATTATACATATATTACACAACAAGATTGACGGCAAAGGCAACGTCTAGACGAGTGAGGCATAAATACTGTAGGCTACCAATAATTTGTCGATGTAGGAGATCATCACAGGGGAGTTTAATTTGGCCTCCTCGTCTGTGGTGCGTGGAGTGGTTGCAGAAGGAGCAATCGGTGTGCCTATGGGCTTATAGTTGGTCATCTTTGTGTGAGGAAGTAAGGCAAAGATATACTTTGATTGGTTTAGTTGAACACCATGTGTGTCCCAAACAGCATGTATACCAAGGAAGTAGCTGAGTCGACCTAGTTCCTTAAGAGCAAATTTGGAGCCAAGATATTGAGTTATAGCAATCATAAAGGAGAGATGTGAGCTGGTAAAAATAATATCATCCACGTAACCACAACACAACATCCTTCCCTCTTTTTAGTGACCTATTTCGAGCCCGTTAACGTAGGTTTGGTGAAAAATAACATAGGTTTAAAAACATACGATATAAAGGATGTTGTGTTATGGGTTACGATTTAAGGGATGAGAGATTAGAGGAGAGTTCCTAAAGAGTTGGGAGGTTGGTTTTGGGTTGAGGAGAGGTTTGAGGGAAAAAGACAAGTTTGAGGTAAGTTTTCCATTTTTATACAAGTTAGGCTTGAGAATCACGAAATTAACAATATAGAATAGGATGGAGGGAGAGTATTCATACATTAGGGCAAACAAAGTGTGAGTGGAAAGGTGTAGGAAGAGAGAGGCTAGGGTTTGTGAGAGATTCAAGAGAGGGGAAAAAGGGGGATTGATAGGAAGAACTAAATAGGAAAAATACCATTTATAGTGAATGAGTATTAATTGAATGGATGTGATTTCATCATCGATGTAGGAATTGAAGTCGCGGAGGAGTCGTAGCGACCGCCAAACGGACTCGCCTAGGTTTGGAGGTAAGTGTATGGCTCTGTCACTTACTTATCCATATCTAGTCTCTTACATGGTTAATTATTGTTGACTTGAGTGTGGAAATTAGCATGTAACCATGAATTAGAAACCTTAGGCTATGGAATGATGTGTATGCATATGTGTGAAAGGATAATTGTGAGGTGTATACCTCAAATGATAATGTAAGATGTCATGTGAGGGGTAATGCGTACGTAATAATGGCAATGTAAGACCGGGGATCCTAAGAACATGTGCCACGGATGGAGGGTGTCATGTGAGACTGGGTATCCTAAGCGCATCGGCACCCGTTTGCATAGCGAAAAGATGTGAGGAGTAATGCAAGACTGGGTAATCCTAAGCGCATGTACCTCAAATGATAAAGTGTCATGTGAGACAAGGAGATCCTAAGCACATCGACACAGGTTGACCAACGAGAGAAAGTGGGTCATGCGAGACTGGGTAATCCTAAACACATATACCTCAAATGATAAGGTGTCTATTACCAGAACCCACTAGGCAAGTATACCTATCGACTAGTAATATATATCTGATCGGGTTCTAGCAAGCGCACTAGATCGGTGTAGTTTTACCACGGAAGTATACCCCCCGGGATCGAATTTCACAGGGAACGGTGCACTTAAATTGATTCGGTGCTTAAATTAAAAATACAATAAAGCATTAACAATGATAGATTGTCGGTTAAATTGTGAAGTAATTGATAAATGCAAGATAAAACTAAATTAACAACAATGAATACAAGTGTTGGGACTTCCTAAATTCAATAGTTCTAT
>CANYCX010061207.1:0-10731 GCA_948193385.1 Breynia disticha f. nivosa
GATTAAATGTTTATATATTGTGGAAACAATTTGACCTAGTATGATTCATATAAGGGCTAAATATATGAATGTTAGAAAGTCGACCTTTTTATGGTTATGTTGCTTACTGAGTTAAAACTCATGCAATTTATTGCCTGCAACGCTCGGCTGGATTTTGAGATCGTATTTTGGAAGAGAGGTGTGCAGTGCTGGGATTTTTAAGGTTCGGGAGACGATTTAAGGTGTGCTGAACTCTCATCGGTTTATGGATGGATCTTCCGTACATGTACATGACAAAATGCTTACATGCAATTAAATGTATTTTGCTAGGTTATTATTGAAAACGGAATCGATAGGGTTCCTGTTTCTTTTATAACCTGGAAAACTGTTTTGTAAATTTTATATATATTTATATGTATTAATGGTTTGCCAGATATGGATTCGATTGTATCCGTAAATTTTATTTCATATTATGGTTTGTAAATTATTGCTATAATAAAAACTTGATTTCCGGGTTTAAGTATCACTTGCAGGAGGGAAGTATACGTGAGTGGTATTTAAATTCGGGGGTCACAGTCCATTCCGGTCTGATGGGCTTGTACTTCTTGGGCTTGATTACATAATCTATATTTTAATTTTTATCCTAATAAACTTAAATAAAATCTACAATAATCCTCACGTGGCACTCAGGCTACATTAAAATTACAAACCCTAGGCTTATGAACGCACTATGCAAATACATTCATTCAAAATAAATTCACAAACACAAAATACATTCATTCAAGATTAATACAAAAGTCCAATTTAAGTATTCGTATGCCTAGCCCATCAAGGAAATTGTGTTTCAAATTAACTAAGGAAATCCCAGTAATATGCTTAGACTAAGGCCCAATGGCCTCATCGAATGATCCATTCCATAAAAATCCTACTTCACATGCTCAAAGGCTCATATTCTATACTAACTTAGCATTTAATTTTCAATGTGCAATTTTAATATAAGTCATTCACACAAAATAAAAAAAATAGTCAAATCATGTATGACATTCATAAACATGATTAAATAAAACATGATTAAATCATATTTAAACCATATAACATGAATATCACACATAATGCATACACAATATGTAATCCGATGCATCAAACAAGTGTTTTGACATAGTACACAACCAATTTAGCACGTAAATACACAACCAATTCAACACGCACCTGGACAAAGAGAAGTTTTTACATGGTCAAAACAATGACTGCGAACCAAAATAGCATACTACACAACCAATGACCAACGTGACAAATAGTATAGTGTCTGTGTATTGCTACTATTTCTCTAAATTGTAAAAAAATGCATAGATTCAATTTGTTCAATGTTAAAACTTGATCTAAACTCATTTTTAACCATTCCCTATGAATCCAAATCATTACCTAACATGTTTTAACAAGTTTTTATTCATTTAACTCAATCAAAAAATTTTTTCCAGACTGATTGACACGTCAAAAACTTTATTAAAACATAATGGGTTTCTAAGACAATGACAAACAACCTAGTTTTATCAATTCTAATGAATACAAAATTAAATACTTTAACGAAAACACAGTTATTATCAATAAAATTAACAACAAATGCCAATTAACCAAACATTAAAATATAATTTTTCAACTAAAAATTTAATTTTTATTCTAAGTCGAATTAGTTTTAAGGAAATCAACTCACATAATTTTTATGAGTTGGCTCTGATATCACTGTTGGAAATCAGATATGTAACTAATGTGTTATTTTAATCACAAATCAACATATGTATAAAACATTCACAAGGTGGGAAAAATAATAATGTGAGTTTACATGTGTTGTGAAAAGTAAAAGCTGTAATTTAAAAATAAAGATATATCACATGTACAGAAAGATCTATATGGATCCCAGGCCATGTGTGTAAAATCCAGACACATCCCAAAAATGTGAGTACACTACCCTATGTGACAACATCTCAACCTATTCATAGAAAACATTCAACCAACAAACATGCAAGAGTATTAAAAATTAGTAAGTACATATCTTCAAACCCACTTAAATAATCACATAATGCCTTATAAACTCATCTTTTATTAACACACAATTAGTTGATTTTAGTCTTTTATGTTCCTTTTTTAGTCACCCTATATAGGACTTATAGGCCAAGTCTTACATCTTATTAACTCTAATGCTCATTCATTAAATTTCCCTAAGGATGGTTAGCAGAGATTGTAATGTATCTTAATATGTACAAATACCCACTTTATGACACAAACATGTACACAAAAAACACATTGTAGCAAATAAAACACATTAATGAAGCTTAAAACAATGTTACACCATTTAATGTGTGTTATCTTTCTCATAACATACGTTAAATGACATCAGAACGCTTAAACAAATTTTCATACACATAGTTATAACATCAATCACTTCCATAATGCATCACATATACGTACATGCATTTTATTCCATATGGATAGTTCTAAGTTCATATATTTTCCATTTCATGTCCTTTCATTGCTTGACATTTAGAAACATATATTATATGCAAGTCATAGTTCACACACTCCTTAAGTTTCATTAAAACATTCTCAAGTTTTACATACCTATTTGCACTCCCTATATATATGTATGTAGTGATGCATATTATTCTAACTCACATATAAGGATGCATTTCATTCATTGAGTCATTTTCCCCTTTATTCATTTCATTCATTGTGTATGAGCCTTTTGCTCCAAATGCATATGAAATGAGCATTTTTTTAACGCCCCCAGATTTACTGCAATTTAAGTTAATTAATAATTTAGAAAAAAAAATGATAAAATTCCAGAAGGCTCTTGTATACAAAGAAATAAAAAAAATTGTGTCAAACCAAACCAAACTATTTGGGAAATGGTTTAGCCCAACCATTTCCCAAACCATTCGAAACCAAAAAACTTACAATTTGGGAAGAAAGGCCAAATGGTTTGAGCAATAGTTTGGATAAATTATTTCCTAAACTGTTTAGGTCGAGAAAAAGTTTAGAAAGAGGCAAAATATATTTTTCATCTCATTTTCAAACTTAGAGACATTTTCCCCAAAAATCTAAACAGCTCTCTCACCCTCACAAATCACCTCAAACACCTTCAACCTCATTTCCCATGCCCATAACCCTAGGAATCTCGAAGCTAACCCTAAAATGGAGGATCTTTTAATTTGAAAAGAAGAATAAAATGGAGGTGATGCGGACACCGAGTTAGAGCAGTTGCCTAAGCAAACAACTTAGATTGGACTTCTAACTGAGTGTGTATTTATCATGTACTTTCCAATGGGTGCCATTGCATGGTTAAATATAGGCGCATGTGTTTGATTGTATGTATGCATGCAATTTTGGGTGCAGTTGGTCATGTGGGTTATAATGTTCATGTGATTGTGATTGTAGTGTGAACTAAATCTACACTTGAATTGAATTGTGGAGAGTGCAAATTAAAATGTGGATTAATTTTTGAGTCAGTGATTTTAGTTGAGTGTTGAAAAATGAAATGCTTTGGAAAGAGTGTGTGAACTAATGGAATTGGGTGACAAGGACCCCATGTAAATAAAAAGACAAGGGTGCAAGTCGTCACAAAGGAAATGAATATGAGTTGGGGGTTTAGTACCCAGAAAGCAACTTGAACCTAATGAACCAGATTGTGTGCGTGAAAGTGTCTATTTAAATATTTTGTAATTGATTGTGTGTACATTTATTAGCATGACACCATATTGCATCTTGCATTTAGAGCCCATAAGAAGATTTAGAAGAGACACGTAGAGCCCGTAAGAGAACAGAAAGAAGGTCACTTAGAACCTTCAAAAGGATGCAGGGGAGGCTATTGGAGCCCGTAAGAGTATGCGGGGTATGACTTATGGCGTTAGAGAATGCAAATGAGAAAAGGGGTTGAGTACCCAATTATGCAACAAGACTCAAGATAATGTGACAAAAGAAAGAACATTATGATATGAAAATAGGGCGCAAGACTATGCATTATAAGAGAAAAGATTTTGCAAGACTTGCATGTTGAAACATCACAAAGATGCATGAGACTTCATATGTTGTATATGGCATCTTGTGTGCTTATATGTGATGATGATTGTGGTATTTTTAAGTTGGTGTTTGAAGTCTATTAGCATGACTTTTAATGGCTTAAGAGTATGTGTATTTAATGGAAAATGCAATAATTGTGTGATTTGTATACAAATGAGTGGGAATGAGTATGCGTATTGACGTGGGGGTGTGTCCTTAACCGGTTAGAGTTATGAATGATGTGAATGGTTAAGGTTTGGAAATTCAAAGTTGGTATGTGTTATTTTTTGTTAAAATGATGTATAAAATGCGTAGGAAAAATAATTGACTAAGTTGTATGTTGTTTGAATTGAAAACAAGACTAAACTACAGTTGGAATCAGGTGAGAATGTGCTGGGAAACAGTCTGGGAAAATCGTTCTCCAACCTGTGCGAGGCTACTGGACTAGACTAGAGTTCCAAAAGCAAATATGAGCTTAGGAACGGACTGGCAAATGGTCTACCCTGACTGTTCACCGAACAATTCCAGCTCATTGGACAGGAATAGTTTTGCACAGGCTGAACAGACTGGTGCATAGTTTACCTGACCATTCACCAAACTGTTTGCACTCTAAATATTATATTTAAGATAAATTAAGAATGAAATGTAATAGCTAGGTGAATTAACTTGTATTATTTCTTGGATGAGATAAATGGTTAGTGGAAACATGAAAGATGACTCGAATTGCATGAGTGTGAATTAACGATTGTTACGCGCTATATAGTTTGTATAGTGATGTGGGACAAATATACACTCACTGAGTTTTAATACTCGATATTTTCTTTGTGTATGTTTCCATATAAAATGGGTAGGTTGGCAGGCATATACGTGATTTCTACGTAATTACGTGAGACTCATCTTTTGGGGACTCATACGATAAGGTTGGGGGATCCTCCTAGTTATTTTTTTGTTCGTGAATTGAAAAACATTTTGTTTGAAATGAGTATAATTTTGTAAAACTGGCTTGAAAAATATTCTCTTACCTTGTAAATGTTTTAAATCTACTAATGTGGTTTCAAGATGAAATTTTCATATAGCGAAACACACTTAGATGAGTTGGTTGACACTAATTTGTATTACCTCCACTGGCTACCAATGCTTTACAAAATTGCAAAAAAATTTACATAGAATTTTATGAGTAAAGACTAATGGATCTTAAAACAAAAACTAAAGTGTAATAAAAATTGAGTATTACACTTTTGGTCCCATTTATATTTGAGCATTTTGCTCCTCATGGCTAGCTAAAACCATTTTGCTTCTCTATATGACATATGAACCTTTTGCTCCTCCATGTGTCTATGGGCCCTTTTCCCCTAATGCAAATTTTTCTTGATGTCATGTATATGGATGCAACGTACGTTATGAGGAGTGGGGCACATTTTAATCTAACATATGTTACCTTGAAAACTTAAGAATAAAATAAGTTACTCTTATCAGTAATGTACATTATCTCTTCTAGATTGTGTTACACTTATCATTTTCAAACTTCCTCAATCAGTATCTATTCTATTCTACTATTATCACTTTTGTTAATATTAGGATTACATCATATCCGTTTTACGAACCAAATTTTAGGGCGTTACAACTCTTTCCTCATAAAAATTTCATCCCTAAAATTTAGTTGTGTTATCTACATCAATTACTATTCATTAAATACTACTATAAAGTTTGAAATTATCAAGGAATTGTGGAATATATATATTGTTGTCTTTACTCTCTGAAAACAAGTGCGGATAGCATTGCCTCTTATTGCTCTCAACATCCCAAATGGCCTCTCTAAACAAGTGAAAACTCTACTTCACTTTAACCACTAGGATCTCTCAACTCCTAAGCCTCTGCACTTACCCATACAATATGTCTATCAGCTCTTCTACATGGGATAGGTCATCTGCTAGCTCAAACTCTGGCTCTTGGATTACATGACTTGGGTTAGAGTGGTATCACCTCAACGTTGAGACATGAAACATATCATGCAGCCTTGCTAGTTCGATGGGTAGATTCAGTCGGTAAGCTAAAAGCCCAAATCTCTCCACTATATTGTAAGGTCCAATATAACCCTAACTTAAATTACCACTTCATCCAAAATAGACTACTCCTTTCCAAGGGGATACCCACAAAAATACTTTCTCCTAGACTTCATAGGTCATCTCATAATGATGTCTGTCATAGTTGCTCTTTTGGAAATTTTGGGCTGCTTTCATACAGTTATTGACTATCGCTACTTTCTCTACTATTTACTGCACTAGTTTTGGAACGTCTAGTTGCCTCAATCACATCATGTCCCAATAGATAGGGCTATGACACCTCATTCCATAAAAGATCTCCTACAGAGCCATACTGATATTAGAATGAAAATTATTATTATAGGAAAACTCAATCAGAGGTAGATGTTGTGACGCCCATTCTTGCAAAGTTCATTTCCGTTAAACCTCAATTTTTGCACCCATTTTTTTATAAATAAATAAAAATCAACACCATTAAAATCGAGAGAATATATATATATAAATATATAGTAAAAGTGGAACAAGCATTTCATTTCAAACCAGCCCAAAAAATACAAATCAACTATAATGCGGAAGCTAATGGTTTTCGGTTTAAATGCAAATGCCAAGCCTATACTATCATGTGTATGGCTATAATCTATACTAAATGCAAAAGTATGATGTATCCAAAAATCCACTAAGAGCCGACCTGCTGCAAGTATCACACGTACGCGCTCCGCCAAAAAGAACAGTCCTTCACCATGCTACTGTCGCTCTACACACATTTACACAGCAAAATAGAAGGTGAGTATTAAGAATACTCAGTAAGCGACCCTTATAGATTCTGTTGTATGCGCAGGGGAACCTTCGGCCTCCATGGCCTAAACTCCACACAATTATAATTTATATTAGGTTTTTACACGATAAACAGAACATACAAATCAAACACCTCTTAATTAATCCATTCTTTTAGAAGTCAGAACAGGGAAAATTGGGTTTGTTCCTTATTATGCCCAACAACCCACCTCTGCTGTGTGCGATAGAGGAGAGGGGTTGGGGGTACTGGGACATGGCCCTGTTAAAAGTGTGGTGGGCTGGGCTCAGGCCTCTACATAAAAGGTGTTCCTCCCCTCAACTGGTCAATCATATCGTCGATCCTCAGTAATGAATACTTATTCTCTACCGTTACCTTATTCAATTATCGATAATCGATACAATGCCTTAAACTTCCATCCTTCTTCCTCACAAAAAGCACTGACACGCCCCACGGTGATACACTAGGCCAGATGAAACTCTTCTCTAGAAGCTCCTCTAACAGCCTCTTCAATTCCTATAACTCTACAGCGGCCATTCTATACGGCGCCACTGACACTGGTGCTACCCCTGGCACCGTCTCTATCTCGAAAACCACCTCCCTCTGTTGTGGGAAACCAAGCAACTCCTCTAGAAACACCTCCGGGTAATCCCTCACAACATCCACATCACTCACTTTTATCTTCGTCTTGCCCACATCTGTCAGGCAAACTAGATATGCTTCACACCCATCTCTAATCAGCGTTGCAGCCACCGCTGTAGACACCAAACTGGAAGGAATGACCATTCGCTGGCCCACCAAAAGTATCCTCTTCTCGCCATTAACTTCGATTACCATTTCCTTCGCGTAGCAATCTACTACCGCACGGTTGTTTGACAACCAGTCCAAAACAAGTATGACTCCAAAGTCTGCAATTTTTAGAATAAGAAGATCTGTAACGTATTTTGCCCCTCCTATAAGCAACTCATAATCTCTTGTTGCATCCCTCACTAGTATAGTACTCCCAACTAGCATCGAAACTGCTACTAAGTAGCCTAGAGGTAACACTCTACCCATGATCTGCTCTACCAATGACTCGCTAACAAAGGAACACGTCGACCTAGGGACAATCAACACCAATGTACTGTGGGAAGAAATAGTGATCGTACCAGTGATAACGTCGGGGTAGGCTGTCGCCTCATTCCGTGTCATGGCATAGACACGTGCTTGAGCTAGAGCTGCTGACTATTATGCTCCTCTGCCTCTAGAGGTGGTACCAGATGCTCTCCCACCTCTACCTTGGCCTCCACTGGAAGTAGAAACCACCCTGTTATCTCCCACACTGCTCTGTCCTAGTGCTGGTCTGGCCTCAACCCTGATCCTCTCATAGCAGTATTTGACCTGGTGGCCCGGCAGGTGGCAGTAGAAACATAACAGTCGAGTATCTCCTCCAGTGTGGCCTCTAGAACCCTACGATCCTAAAGCAGGGGGTCTATAGGTGTGACTCCCCCTCCTCTAGGACCCACCTCTCCGATGACTAACCCCTCTACTAGTACTCTTGGGACATCTAAACTCTACCCTCGGCTGTCCCCGCGTGGTGCTAGAACTGTCGAACTTCTTCTGCCTCTTTACCTCTGCACGTCCCTTCTCAATCATGAGCTCCTCAGCTCTGAGTGATGTCTTTAGCAGCATCTGATAGTAGATGGCTTCACAACAATCCGAGTGTGGATATTAAATCGCAACCCCCTCTCAAACCTGTCTCTCCACTGCTGGTCGGTCACCACATCCTATGGTGCGTAGCTGGATAGTTTAGTAAACTGGGCCTCGTACTCGGTCATTGTCATATCCTTCTACTTTAATTCTAAGAACTCTATCTTCTTTTTGCTGCGATAGAGTGGAGGGGTGTATTTTTTGCCGAGCTCCCTCAGAAATTCATCCCAAGCAATAGTAAGAGGGTCACTCTGACTCCTGGGAACTGCCTCCCACCAATCCCAAGCTCCCTTCTCTAGCAATGAGGTAGCATACCTCAACCTCTGCCCCAGAGTGCATCCCAACCTTCTAAAAATCCACTCCGTATGTTGGAGCCATTCCTCAACCTCTACAGGATCAGTGGTCCCCTCAAAAGATATGGCGCCCTGCTTGCGCACTTCCGTAAAGTTTCTCTCAATAGTGAGGCCCTCCCCTACTGGCCCCTCTATGGTCCTCCCTGATGGGCTCCCGGTCTTCCCCACAAATATTGTAACATAGAATCGTAGAACTGAGCGTGGGCTGGGTCAAATGGTGGTATAGCACCTGGTGCAAATGGTGCTCCAAAGGTGTAGGTGGTGCTCCGTGTCCTTGGGTTGGTCCCTGCCCCTGCACAGACTCTTAGGACTCGACGATAACCTCGTGTGATACATCTTCAATAGGCGCCATCCTAACAAATCACAATTTGAAAATCTTTTAGTTCATGAAAATAATGCAATGAAAACAGTTGTTGGGCTCAGTCAGCAGGGAATCTAATCCCTGCTCTGATACCACCAAATGTGATGCCCATTCTTGCAAAGTTCATTTTCGTTAAACCTTGATTTTCGCACCCATTTTTTTTATAAATAAATAAATATCAACACAATTAAAATTAAGAGAATATATATATATACAAATAAACTGTAACGCAGAAGCTAAAGGTTTTCGATTAAAAAAAAATGCAAATGCCAAGCCTATACTATCATGTGTATAACTATAGTCTATACAAAATGCAAAAGTATGATGTATTCAAAAATCGACTAGGAGTCAACTTGCTGCAAGTATCACACGTACGCGCTCCGCCCAAAAGAACAGTCCTGCACCACGCTACTGTCGCTCTGCACACATTTACACAACAAAATAGAAGGTGAGAATTAAGAATACTCAGTAAGCGACCCTTATAGATTATTATGTTGTACGCGCACGGGAACCTTCGGCCTCCGCGGCCTAACCTCCACACAATTATATAATATATATTAGGTCTTTTACACGATACACAAAACATACAAATTAAACACCTCTTAATTAATCCATAGTTTTAAAAGTCAGAACAGGGAAAACGGGCAAGGGAAACGACCTCCTAGCCGTTTCCTATTGCCGTTTCGCACTACCAGACAGCACTTCATAAGGAACGGCCAAGGGAAATGGCCAGCCTGGCCGGTTCCTTTGCCGTTCTCACCTGCAAAAAAACAGAACATAATGTATTCCACATTTTAATCCTTCCAAGCATCAAGCAGACATTTGGGTCATAATTTTCCAAGCACATACACACACTAACTCATTACAACCATTTCATTTATCCACATCCAACACACACTTACAAACAACCAATTCCTAAACCATTTCATAAGTCTAACCAATCAAGCATAGGTTCAATTTCATTGCACATACACTTCTATTCTCATATCCAAACCAATCCAAAATTCATATAAATGCATAACCATGAAGTGCTAATGCAATCTACACTAAATGCATGTCCCGGGGTCTTATAACGCGCTTGAGAGAGTCCACTCTCAAAGTTGGAAAATCCCCATATAAATAATTGAGCTTTTGCTCGAGTTGGCAAATCCTCACATATGAGCTTTCGCTTGATTTTTGGCAAATCCCCACATAAATATTGAGCTTTTGCTCGGTTGCCAAATCCCCACATTTAAAATCGAAAGATGTTAATAAACATATGCACATATGGTATGTATATGAGTGCAATATTTCCATATCACAACAACAACAAAACTCACTAACATACCATACACAATTTCCATTCACTTTCCAAATATTTGCACAAACATCATTCAATATGAAAACTAACCATTAATAACCAACATTCCAATTTCTTTCACATCATACAAGTTAACAACCACTCAACCCAATACCACAATC
>CANYCX010061223.1:0-26382 GCA_948193385.1 Breynia disticha f. nivosa
AAAACGTTGTTACTATAACTTCATCCGTATTCATACAACTCTCTCTATATATGCAAGGAAACAAGTCAACACCCACTTTCCTACATACATGTCCTCCAACCCGATTAATCATCTTTTCAACTAAATTATCATCCATTAACATCGCTTCTAGCATCATTCACTCTTATTCACATAATTAAACTCATTATCTTTACATGTTCTTAACTCGTAACATTGTTCTCTCGATTTAAGCTAGCCGAATTTTCGGGGCGTTACAATTTAATATGCGACAAAGAAGATAGTTAGAGTTATTGAAAGACTATGATTGCACAATTGAATATCACCCTAGAAAAGCGAATGTGGTGGCAGATGCATTCAGCAGAAAGTCGAGTTTTGCTATATCTAGCTTACAACTAACACGTATGACCGATTTGATAGCTTTACGAAGTTTGAATACAAAGTTAGGGTTAACTGAATTGGGAGTGTTAGTAGCAACATTAATGGTTCGACCAATGTTGTTAAGAAAGATACAAGCTGCACAGATACGAGATGAAGAATGTATCAGAATAATTAAATAGATTGATCAGGGTATTGAGACTCTGTTTTAATTAGTTGATGAGTTATTAATGATTTGATTCAGAGTATATGTACCTAATCTTGAGGGGATCAGATTAGATATACTGGATGAAGCACATAATGCTCCATATGCTATGCATCCAGGAATGACGAAAATGTACAATACTCTAAAATAACACTATTGGTAGCCCAACATGAAGAATAATGTAGCTAAATTTGTATCCAAATGTTTAGTATGTCAGTAGGTAAAGGCTGAACATCAGGCACCAATAAGAAAACTTCAGCCATTACTGATACCAGTCTAGAAGTGGGAATGAATAACTATGGATTTTGTGATAGGATTACCACGGACACAATCGAATAAAGATGCGGTTTGGGTGATGTAGATAGACTGACCAAAACTGCGCATTTCTTACCGATTAAAATCAAAATTTTTCCTGAACAGTTGGCAGAGTTGTCCATACGAGAGATAGTCTGATTACATGGTATTCCTATTTCTATAGTATCAGATAGAGATCCCAGGTTTATTTCCAGAATTTTACAGACATTGCAGAGTGCGATGGGTACAAAATTGAATTTCAGCTTTCCATCCACAAACTGATGGACAGACGGAGAGGACTATACAGATGTTAGAGGAGATGTTAAGATCTTGTGTTCTAGAGTTTTAGAGTTCTTAGGATCAGTACATACCATTGATGGAATTTGCTTACAACAATCAGTATCATAGCAGCATTGGTATGGCACCGTATAAAACTCTATATAGACAAAAAAGTAAAAGTCCAATTTACTGCGACAGGGAAGTGGCTAAAATATTTGAAGGACCTGAATTGGTACAAGAAACAGTTGAGAAAATTGAGTTGATCAAAAGTAAACTAAAAGCTACACAAGATAGACAGAAGCGTTATCAGCATAGAAGAGAAATGGAATATGAAGTCAGAGAAAAGTTGTTTTCAAAGGTTTTGCCCTGAAAAGGAGTGATGAGATTTGGAAATAAAAGGAAATTGAGTCCCAGATACGTTGGACCATGTGAGATTATAGAGCGGATTGATCCTTCGGCTTATAGACTTGGCATACCTATAGAGTTAACATAGATTCATGATGTTTTACATATGAGTGTGCTCAGAAGATATCGATCGGATCCTACCCATGTTATACCAGAATTCGAAGTGCAAATCTCAAAAAACTTAACCTATAAAATAGAGCCTGTACAAATAGTGGATTATAGAACTAAAAACCAAACAGATTCCAATGGTTAAAGTTCTCTGGAAACATCATAATCTTGAAGAGGCAACATGGAAAACAGAGGATAGGATGAGAAAAGAATATTCACATCTATATACAGATATGTTTTATTTATAATGAGTAATTTCATTTGCATATAGAAACATATAAGATTATATGACATTAAGGAAACACAGAAATGAATTTTGAGGATGAAATTATTTAAGGGGGAAGATTTGTAACATTCTCGTTCTGAAATCACATAATTAATCTAATAAACAAAATGTTTAACAAAAATAAAAATTTTGATGATAAAATGACAAAAATAAATTGTTGGAAACAATTTTAAGGAAGGTTGAAAGAAGGTTGATGAATAGTTGATATTAAGTAAACAAATAGCAAGAAAAACGGCCAAAATAAAAAGTACACGTGGTGGAGGGTAAGCAATTTGCCAGGGCATGCATTATAGTTATTGTTATAATTAGATCTTATAGAAAGATTCACATATATTTATAATGAGTATTTACGTTGACTGGTGAGTAGTGAAACTCACTTTAAATGCAAATTTATATATGAATGATCGTTTAATGGTATATTTGTAAAGAAGTAGTAAAATGAGGAAATGGCACAAAGACGGTAACGAGTATATATGTTTATATGATCAAAATGCGAACACGTATATACGAAACAAAAATGCAAACAAGTATGTTGCATTTTACATTAATCAATTGTATGTTGCGATTACAATTAATGAGATATGATATTGAAATGGTATTGATATGGTGTTGATATAGTGCTGATATGGTGTTGATCTGTTGAGGTGAGGATTGGTGATATATGATCGATCATACGTAGAGGGGTTTATACTCTAGGGGGATCCTTTTATAGGATCATTTTTGTATAGGCGTTTAAACAGTACGTTGCCATATTACCGTACAGATAATCGATAACGTTGCATGATAAACAATTTGAACGTACAGAGAGGCCATTATATGATTCTTCAAAAGATTTCTTCTGAACATATTCATTTTATTATGTTAAGTTAATTATTATTATTCACATCTTGACTATTTTAAATGACTTTTTATTGAGCCCGTAACTCACGCAACTGCGATGTTTGTTTCAAGATCTGCTAGAGAGCACAGATAGAGATTTATATTGATAGGTGGGTCGACTGCTACTCTGGGACAATTTTCTCTCTCCTCATCAGAGTTGGGCCTAGGATGTTTTTAGTGCTGTTGCATGTTTTCTTTGTGCATAGGACATGTTTTATGCTAGTTTGATAGAGATACTTGTTTGATGATATTGATGTCATATATATATATATATATATATATATATATATATTAAATGTATAATATGTATATATATTGCGGCTGTTGATGTTTGGGATGGTTTTAAATGCTAAGATGTATGTTGTTTGATATGTTGATATTGCTTGAGAGCTATTGATGTGCTTAAAACTATTTTTATAGGGATGGACTTATACTATAGGAATATTCAGATTATAGCCGTTATATAGCAGTCCTACGTAAAGCATGAACTTGCATATTTAAGAATATAGGGCGTATTAGCTTAACAAAAAGCTTAATCCATGGATGTGTTAACTATTGTGATCTATATTCTGAGTATATAGAGGATAAACTATAAACTGAAATTAAGATATAGTAGTACGTATGATTAATAAGAGTAGAAAAAGATGAATAAAGATTAACATTAATGAATTGTTTATATATTAGGAGAAAAGTTTTAAAATATACGTACATTAATTATAAGAAGAGTAATTAGTAAATCGCTAATACGACATTAAGTATAAGATGTTTTACAGGGTCTTTCTTTCATATAAGAGATCTCTTTTTTTTTCTCAATTCCCCTTTAGATTTTAGTTTTCGCTCTAATGGCAATACCCCTCATAAATTAGAGCTTTTGCTCATTGTGTTAATTCCCCTTAATAGTTTTGAGCTCTCACTCTAGTGGCAATACCCCCAATAAATTAGAGCTTTCACTCATTGTGGGAATTCCTCTTTTCATGAACATGCAAAGATGCTCATGTTATGTCCATATGAAATGAATGCATGAAACGCAAGCATTTCCAACTCCATCATCAAAGTCACAATAACACAACTTATGCACGTTTCACATTTCCCCAAAACACTTAACTCTCATAAATTTCATTTCTTTGCATCTCTTTATACAATCATTCACTAATCCATATCATAGCCACCACCAGTCACAACTTATCAACACATTGGTACATTCATTAACTCACATTAATCTTAATTTATCCATTCATTGATTTTGTCAATAGTTCATAGAAATTCCATGTTCATACCCACAAATAACAACAATATGTCATTAACACCCACATCATATTAATTTACACAATTTTCATTATGATTACTTTCATACAATTTCGTAACACAACGACATTACCAATTACACTCAACACAAATATCTCATCGAAATCAATTCATCAAGTCCATCTTTTAACACACATTAATCTAACATCTCACAAATGCACATTTAGTCAAATTTTCTTAACCATGCAAATGCAAGACATACTAAGGTAAGTGTGTTTCGGTGCACTTACCTCGAATCTCTCAAAGTCGGCTTATCGCTCAACTCCGCTCCGGGTTCCAAATGTTACCTCCTATACAAACCAAGTTACATTTCACTCATAAGCACATTTTTACAGTAAATCCCACATCCTTATTCTTATTTTCACAATTAATCAAACTCTAACATCTTAATCTCCTCCAAATTTCTCAATTTCCAAACTAACACTTTACATATTTAAGGTCCTCCCTAAAACCTACATAACCTACACATACTCACTCTATTACCCATAACTTTCATCTAGGATTATAGGTTTACCTTGCTTCAAGTCACCTCCAAACCTAGGATTCATCTAGATTATTGTTCTAGTATGAGTTTATAAGGATCTAAGTGTGTGAAGTCAAGTTTTGTGTTTAGGAAAGTCTTAAAAATGTGTCTTGAGGGTAAAGAGAGAGTTTTACTAAAAATGGTTCTTTCATCCCTCTCCTTTCTCAAATATGCTTCTAATTTTAAATTCCTACCAAGTGGAAACAATTTTCCAAACAGTTTACCCAAACCATTCGCCTAACCATTTCGCCCCTATCCAGTGCCAAATTCAAAGTTATTGTCTACGTCTGGAACGGTTTGGGGAACGGTCTGCCAAGGCCGTTCCTAGGCCATTCTCGCCTACTGTTTGCACAGTTTTTCTACAAATTTTTGGTTATATTTTTTGGGTCATTATCTCTGATATATCGGGGAACACACAACTATCCTTCATAATATAACACTCGATCATTATCTAGTCGATGCGACGTTTATGCCTTCCTTTTTCTACTCTTTTTAATCTTCATCAAGTGATCATCCTATTTTTGCCTTTCTGCTATCATTTTCCTCCTACGGGGTCTCAGTCGTATGTTAGCCAACATTTCCCCCTCAATCACATCGAGCTGCACTCTTAACTCTCGCAATGCAAATAAGGACTCTACCCTATAGGTCACTGAATCCTTGAAAAGCTCAATCCATCTTCGTTGCCTTAAGTTCAAATCCCGCTATGTGGCAATGTAATTGAGCCTATTTTGATCGGTGAAAATCTGGAAAGTTTCACCGTACAAGTAATGCCTCTACACCTTTAAAGCGTGTATGATCGCGGCTAACTCCAAATCGTGGGTAGGATAATGTCTCAACTGTTGAGAGGTATGTGCAATTACCCTCCCATTTTGCATAACCACACCTCCTAATCCTGCTTTAGAAGTGTCTGTATAAACCACAAATCCACCACCATCAGGCGGTAACACAATTATTGGAGCTTTCACCAACGTCTTTTTTAATTCTTGGAATTTCTCCTGGCAACGTTCATTCCAAATGAACGAGTTGTTCTTCTTAAGAAGACCAGTGATTGACCTCGCTAATTTTGTGAAATCCGTTATGAATATCTGGTAATATCCTGGCAAGACCAGAAAACTACATACCTCAGTCACATTCCTAGGAGCCTCCCACTCCTGAACTGCTTTTATCTTACTTAGATCCAGCATCACACCCTCAACTTAAATCACGTGCCCCATAAACACAACTTCCTTCATCTAGAATTCACACTTGTCAAACTTGGCATACAACTGCTTTTCCTTTAATATCTTTAGCATCTATCGGAGGTGCCCCTCATGTTCCTCCTTTTCCTTCAAACCAACACATCATCAGTAAACACCACTACAAATCGGTCTAGGTATGGCCAGAATATCTTGTTCAATAAAGCTATAAAGGTTGTCGGTGCGTTAGTCAACACAAAAGGCATCACTGTGAACTCAAAGTGGTCGTAACGAGTCCTAAATGTTGCCTTAGTAATAGAGCTCTCCTCCACTCATAACTGCCAGTAGCCTTATCGTAGATCAATCTTAAAGAATACTGTCGCTCCCCCCAACTAATCTATCAAATCATCAATCCTCGACAGTGGATACTTGCTCTTCACAGTCAGCCTGTTCAACTGCCGGTAATCGATACACAACTACATGCTTTCATCCTTCTTTTTTACAAACAGTACTAGGGCACCTCAAAGTGACACACTTGGTCAGATAAACCTTTTCTTGAGGAGTTCCTCCGACTGCCTCTTCAGCTCCTGTAACTCTACTATTGTCATTCTATACAGTGCTACTGATACTAGCACTGCCCTTAGTACTGTCTCAATCTCAAAATCGACCTCTCTCAGAGGTAGCAGTCTCAACAACTCATCTGAAAACACATTTGGATAGTCTCTCACTACCTCTACCTCTCCGACCTCTAATATCTTCTTATCCACATCAGTAACACACGCCAAGTAGGCCTCACACCCGTATCTTATCAATTTTGTAGCCAATACTGCCAATACTAAGCAAGAAGGTATAACCTTCTGCTCAGCCCCTAACAATACTCTCCTCTCGCCATCAACCTTTACCACAATTTCCTTTGCGTAGTAATCCACCACAGCTCAATTTCTTGACAACTAGTCCATACCCAATATAACTGCAAATTCATCCATCCTTAAAACTATCAAATCTGTCACATAACTCAGGTCACTAATTTTTAACTCGCAATTCCTCAACACGTTTCTCACCATAACTATACCCTCAGCTAGCATAGACACTACTATCATGTATCCCAATGGCTCCACACTACCCCTATCTGCTCTATCACTAACTCACTAACAAATGAACATGTAGACTCTGGATCAATCAACACTAAGGTATCACGTGAAAAAATAGAAATCTTACCAGTAATCACATTGGGGTTGGTTGTTGCCTCATATCGTGTCATAGTGTAGACACATGCATATGGTGGAGCCACATAATGAGAAACTCCTCTGCCTCTTGAGGTGGTGCACGTAGCCCTCCCATCTCTACCTTGGCCTCTACTAGTAGTAGTAGTTGTTTAGTTATCTCTAACACTACTCTGACTAGAGATAGTCTGCCCTTCATCTATGACCTTCTGGTGGCATTTCTAAGAAAATTGGCCCGATTGGTTGCTGTAGTAACACAGATCTCTAACATCTACACTTGTATGTACTATAGTTCTCTGACGTCCAAAGGTAAGGGATCTAGAGGAAAGACCTCCTCTACACCCGGAACCTACTCTCATCTAACTGTCGCACCTACTCACACTCCTGGGTGGCCTAAACTTATTTTCTTATAGCCTCTGGTTAAACTAGATCCACCCAAAACCTTTTGCTTCTTCCCCTCTCGTCGGCCCTCCTAGGCTAACAACTCGTCAGCTCTCAAAGCAATCTCAATAAACATCTAATAAGTGGGCTACTTTATGGCAATGTGGGTGTGGATATTAAACCAAAATCCCCTCTCAAAGCGGTCTCTCTGCTGCTAATCAATCGCAACCTCCTCAGGTGTTTAGTAGGAGTGTCTGATGAACTGAGCCTCACACTCGATAACTATCAGGTCTTTCTATTTGAGCTCAAGGAACTCAATCTTCTTTCTGCTCCGATACAGTAGAGGGACATATTTATTGGTAAAATCCCTCTGGAAATTGACCCAAGTCAGTGTGGGAGGGTCATTCTAGCTCCTGGGAACCGCTTCCCACCATTCCCAAGCTCCATTCTCTAAGAGTGAGGTGGTATACGTTAGCTTCTATTATGGCATACATCTCATTCGATTGAGGATCTGCTCAGTATTTTAGAGCTAGTCCTCTGCCTCAGTCGGGTCAGTAGTCTCCTCAAAATGACTTTGTGCCTTGCTCGCGCACCTCTCCAAACATTTGGTCAATGTTGATACCCTCACCATGTCGAACCCCCAACACACCCATCATCTGCCGTATCATCTCAAAGAATTGTGTGTAGGCAGGGTCAAATGGTGGCGTAGAACCCTGTGCAGGCAATGCTTTGTGTCCTGGGGCTAATCCCTGCCCCTGCACGAACTCTTGGGACTCGATGATCTCGTGCGACACATTGTCAATCGGCTCCATCCTAAAGAAATCAAATTTTCAAAACCTTTAGTTTTTGTAAAACAAAATGCAATGAAAACGATTTTTTGGCATAGTCCACAGGGGATCTAATCTCTGCTCTGATACCACTAAATGTGACGCCCAAATCACAAAACTCATTTTCAAATAAATTATAGAATTTTGGCAACCATTTTGTTCTTTTAAGAATAATCTGATAAGCAAGAGAGGAAAAAGAAAGATGAATAAATGCATCATTTAAAAGCTTGACCATTGTTCAGTCGTATACAAAATAATGCTTTGAAAGCAATGTTGAAGCTATGGAAATCGATTTACAAATAATTGTATGTAAATCATTTTCTATACTATAGTTTGTACAGATATACAAAAGGGAAAACCAAAAGCTGGGAGCCACGACCTCGTATCTAGTATCGCACTACTAGTAACCTCTGAAAATGTGGTCCCACTGCACGCTACTACCATTCTGCATTTTCATCATAAACACACACGCATCATGAGTAACTAAATACCCCATAAGTACATCTACAACACTTATCAAGGTAGTTAATTCATAATTAATTGTTATTTAAGTGCTTTAAGTGCATTAGTCATATGTGGAGTTTTATCTCTCCTAACTGCCAAATTTTCCTTTTCCTTACATCCTTTATTTATATTATTTATTACTTTAGATCTTCTATTTTTCACTGTATGTTAGATAGAAACGGGCTGGGGAACGGTTTGGGTAAACCGTTCGCCAACCCGTTTTAACATTCTGACCTTCCGTGGAACCAAAATGATTTGGGAAACGGTTTGGGCCAAACCGTTCTTAGACCAGTTTTGACACTACTAGAATTCTTTAGAAGTGAAATGGTTTGGAGAACAGTTTATGAAAACCATTTTAAAAACTGTTCCAACCTTACTAGAACTCCCTGAAATTGGAACAGCTTGAAAAACGATTTGGGTTGCCCGTTCTCCAGTCCGTTTCGACCTGTTGTTTCCAGATTATAGAACACATATCATGCTTTCCAAGAATAAAACCAACATACATAACATATGCCCAAACGCATAAGTTCTTCATACCAATCAAATAACGCAAAGAAAACCTTTAACACACAACATTATTGTCACATCATTCATTAGACTTTTCATTAATCAAACCACTCAAGAAATTCATTTGTATAACCATTAAGTCAATTGCATATCATCAACATGTAGTATTCATAATCATATTTAACACGCTATATCACATAAATGCAAATGAATGTCCAATGCATATGGCAATGCATTTCACATACAACATGACCCGGGTATCACTCATTATCTTTTATTGAAGATCTCTCCTTTATGAGCACACGCTCCTTAACGGTGAGAACACACTCCATTCTTTTTTTTTGATTTCTTAGGGTCTCCCCTATTGAGCACATGCTCCCATTATATTGAGGGATCTCTCCCTATTGAGCACACACTCCTAATGTTACTGACAGTGAGCACACACTCCATTTTTTATCGGATTTCTCTCTTGAGAACATGCTCCTTTTTTTCTTTTCCACACCATGAACATGTCACACCATGCTCATTTCATAATACATTGCCTCATGCATTTCAACCATGATTCAACATTAAGCTCAAACTTGGTTAAACATAATACCATACCAAAATCAACAATTACAAACCATTGTCAGCAAATACAATTCATAAGGCATCATAATCGATGTTTCTGTCACACAACTCATAACATAACATTTATATGGTACATTACCATCCCTAATCACATTTTAATCCTTAATCACTCAAAACGACCATTTCATCCATAATGCACTTAACAACATAATCATGATTTCATACTTATCAATTACTTTCACACCTTGCACACAATTCCATTTAAGACAATCTCTAACATTCACAACAATGAATATTTAATCAAGCATACTTAACCATACAGATGCAAGACATACCAAGGTAAGTGTGATTTGATGCACTTACCTCAAATCCTGTGTAGTTGATGCATGGTTTAACTATGATCCGAATCTCAAACAAAGTTCCCTATATTATTTTTAAACACATTTTTCATATTAAACACAAGTTAGGGTTCAATTTCACATTTTCACTTTATTTAAGCAAAACCCTCAATTTCCCTGAAAACCCTAAAATCTCAATCTCTTCCAACACTCAGTATCTAGTTTCTAATCCACCTATGTTTCTACCCATAAATCACCCAAATACTCACACTTTCCTAACCCTAGCCTCAAAATCCCATGAGCATTAAGTGTAAGAGCTTACCTTGCTCCTTCAAAAAGAATCATTGAGTAACCACTTCCTTAAGTCAAGATTTACTATATCTAAGGTTTTTAGGGTTAGATCTAGTAGTTTTAGGGTCTAAGATGAAGGGTTTTCAAGGTGGTATGAAGAGGAAGCCGGGTGGCTATTCTTAAGGGTTTTTGGTTCTTTTCCCAAATGTTCACGCGTGTCTATTTTTAAAGCCCGATAGGTCAAAACAATTTTCCAAACGGTTTGTCCAAACCATTCGCCTACCCATTTTGCCTTTCTGTTAGTGGGAAATTAAACTTTTTTTCGTATCAAAACGGTTTGGAGAATGGTTTTGGTAGGCCCTTTGACACTGTTTGGACGATATATTTTTGAATAATTTGGTCATAATTTTCAGGGCATTACAATAAGTCCCAAAAAGTTAGGAGCCACGACCTTGCCAAGAGTATCACACTACCAGCACCACCAAAATTTAGTCCTACCATAAGCAACTGTTGCTCTGCAGAGGTTACGCAAAAACAAATTACATGAGTATATATATACCTTGTAAGTACACTTGAAAACACTTACCAATGTAGTTAATGCATAAGTACTCATTAGTTGAGTGTTTTAGGTGCATTATTCTTTAAAGAGAATTATCCCCGTTTTTGTCCATAACTATTTAGTTTCATATATTCCCACATCTCTTATGTTTATTTATTTTCATAATCAGACCATACAATCCATCAATAATCACATAGCAAAATCACATAAAGTCATCATTTTAATTCCACGCATATCAACCCATAAACATATATTTATCAATCAACATAGGACATACTATAACATTTCTTTAATCACCACATGACATTAATTTTTGTGCATACAATTCCATTTAATCACAATGGATGTAAATGAAATGTTAATGCATTTTTCACACAACATATTCACCAGGACCTCTCATCATTTTCATCCTTGAGAGCTCTCGTGGTCCTTTCATCTAAGAGATCTCTCTCTCTTTCCGTTGGGCTAATCCCCCTCATTTCACAATGACAGAGCTCTCGCTCCTAGAATTTTACTAGTTTAATCTCCCTTTCTTTTTCAAGCAATATATGCTCTCGCCCATTTTTGTTTCATTGGCCTAATCCCCCTTTCCATTCATAGGAAGAGATTTTGCTCCTTCCTTTCTATTTCATTAGGCTAATCCCCCTTTTTGATCCATCAATCATGAACATACACAATGCTCTTGCAAATGCCAATCATGGCATCCATCACCAATTCAATCAATGAAATGCTTATTGATATGACAAAATTGTACTTAAACCACAGCTCGCTAGGCAAGTATACCTATTGAACAATAGTATAGACACCAGAGTATCGAGTGTTGATCCCACAGAGATGGTCAACTAGTATTACTATCAATCTAAATTATTATCTAATCTAACAACAAAATCAATCACGATTCAAATTAAACTTAAAGTAAACTAATGAGACGACAACCAAAAGATAAAAAAAATTCAAAGCACACAAAGAATGATGAAATCAAGATTGGGAAAAGCGGATATCTAGATTCAATTTATTCTTGGATTTCATACATATGTAACTTAATTAATGTGAATCAATAATTATTGGATCGCGAGAATGTCTAGATTATCTTAAAATATCTCTAGATTAAGTTAACATCTAAGACTAAGTTGATTAGTCGAAATCTCTTTCAAACTAAAACCCCTAATCCAACATTATACCCTGTAGATTCCTCAATTAGCATTACACTAATATGGAGGAGTTCTATAATTCTATCTCTAGAATTGCAGGCAACTCCTTTCAATTATGAAATACCTAATTCACAAGATGGTTTCTCAACCTATTCATGCAAAAGTCATAAACAACAATTGAACCACACAATTGAATCACAATAACTTATTAAATTCAATAATAATTAAGTCAAAACATATAATCCATCCTAAGACTTATCTCCACTAGACATCCATGAAAGGATTAGTTCATATTATTCTTAAAACAAACACTTAAAACAATAGAAAACAACACAGTAGATAGATGACTCATGAAATCTTCTACACAAGCCACAGACCCGTAATCTATAACAGTTTTCCCTTGATTTTGGTGAATTCCCTGCTCGATTTCTCAATCTTTGTGCTTTCCCTAAGTTCTCTGCCTCCTTCAATGTCTATCTTGCCTACTGAATGAACAACTCTCCCCTCTTTCTTTCAAAAACCCTCTTTTAGCAACCCTATCTCACGTACAGTAAGTTGGGAATGGTTTATGGAATGGTTTGTATAAACCGTTTCAAAAATCGTTTTTAACTCTTCGAATGCTTCTGGAATGGAAACTATTTTTAGAACCATTTGTATAAACCGTTCCTTAAACCGTTTTGACCTCGTTGAATGCCTTTGGAATGAAAAAAGAATGACAAACGATTTTAGTAAATGTTCTGGAAAGCGTTCCCACTTAATGTTTGCGCTTTTCTCCCAGTTTCGGTTCGTTTTGATCCGAAATTTGCCTTTTCCCACTCAATGTTCCACGAGTGATCTGGAGACATGTAAATCATACTAGTAATGCAGAATATTGCTAATAGTTAGCCAAAACATACGATAAATGTCATAAAAACTTGTATAAAATATATGTGTAAAAAGACGTTTATCAAACATTGCCACACTTAAACCTTTGCTTGTCCTCAAGCAAATAGTACGAAGTTATACTCAAAATTATAAGACAAGCTTGGTTCATCTAGCATTGTAAGTTCCTATAAGGTTTCAGGGGGAGTAATGAAAGCACTGAAAAATCAAAATTAAAACTAAAGTTGGCATGAATAAAGACAAGCTTTCGAAAGAAATTTTTTATTCAATTGGTACTATCGAGTGCATTTTACACTCCGTCTCGATCCTTCTACCTGCTCGATTGCTACAAACCCCTTTTTTATTCATAACAACCTTTGAATTCCATTTTCCATTGTCACAAATGATTTTATGCTTCTTTTTTTACGCGAAGACCACCCACTTTTGGTGGTTGTCCCCTGTTACTCAAGAATGTTGTTACAGAGGTGCTTTGCATACTCATATCTTCAAATACAAACAAAGGAGTAGAGCTTTTTCTCTTTTTTTTGCTTTTTTGCTTAACGGGTTTAGGTTCAATCGAGCAAGGATATATTTCCACAGCATCAAAAGATAAAATTTCAAATTCAGTTAACCACAAATGTTTGTAACATAGTTATAGTACTATCAAGTGAAAATAGTTTTAAGATAAACATTAGAGCTGACCTAACCATGGTTTGGCGTGCTCAAAGTTGGAATAATACTAAGAACACACAAGTGCACAGCTATTTAACCAACCAATCATATTTTCTTTCCTCATGACACTGACAATTATGACTGTGATTGAAAGTAATGCACTCAACTACCCAGATTCATTATAGGCCAGAAATTTAAACGCTAGATGTTCCAACAAGGTTTACACAACTTTCATTTTCATTTTAATGCCCCCCATCACCACACTTTAGAGCACAACATTATCCTCAATGTTAATAAAAAAAGAAATAGGGCAAAGAAGGATAAAATGAAAAATGGTGGAAAATCTTCCCTAAATGTAATTGAGAGAAAAGATACCAAGAGAACCTGGAATGACTGAGAGGTGTCTGTTTCTGACTAGAATGGTAAGCAATTGAGACAAATAAAAAAGCAGAATATCATGGCTCAAATCACCCAGTTATAGAGTACATGCTAGAATAGAAAATCACAGAAGCTTAAAAGAAAACAAAATAAAAGACAGAAAAAAAAATTGAAAATAAAAGAAAAGAAAAAGAAAACAAATCTAGCTAATCATGTGGCTTAGTCATCCTGGATATCATCGCGGGGCTCTTGTGGCTGTGGCGGCTAATGTGGACCGGGTAGTACTATTGGTACAGCTGGTAGTACTGGTCATATGATGGTGGAGGGTGGTATGGTTGTTGCTGTATGTTCATATGCGGGAACATATACTAAACACGATGCTTCAGTGCGTAGATGTGACCCTCTGGACGAGCTGGTCCCTCTGTATGGCTCCCAATATAGCACCGTGCTGGCACTGGAGCTCAAGAATTTCAGCAAACTGAGCATGATGTGCTGGACCCTGTGGTGTTAGTGCTGGCTCACACTGTCCAGCCTCCTCTACTTGACTTGCCTCCTCTGCTGGAACTGCCTCCTCTGCTGGAGGTGCCTTATCGTCCTCTCCTCGCAACCTGTAGATAAATCTACCAGCGACCCGCTCACAGATTAACATCCGCATATGGGAGAGGGCTATCCTATCTAGTTGCTCTGTAGAAGCTGATATGATCATCGCCAGTAGCCCGTCAAAACATCCTAGCCCCTCTAACAACCTCGTGGCATAGTTCCCCGCGTATAATGCTGCAATCTGTGGTCGCGATACTTGCTCTTGTATGGAATTGGCAAGGAGGTGAGCCATGTTGACTAGATAGTCCCGATCCATGCTATAAAGACACATTAGATCCTTCATTGCAACATTGTCGACGCTTTCTTTACACGAATACATCATACTATGATGAAAGGGTTCATGTACCTCAGTGCGTGGGATCGGATCTAAGTTGCCTTTGATCGGCTCAGGTCGAAATCATTTATGCCTGTTATCAGCTCCAAAAAGCCAGCCACGCTGACCCCAACTGGAAATGTGGTCAGCAAGTTATCGAAAGCGTCACTGTCGTGAAATCCCAATCATATAGCCCAATCCTGAATGCAAAGTTGGAGATGGTTATTGTGTATTCTCCCACACCGGCTTTCTTTAAAACTGACATAGGTGACATCATTATTACATAAATCACGCCTCAAAGCCACACTAAACGAGGCTCCGAACTCAAATGTCAGCTCCCTATAAGCCGGGTTGTCGATAGCAAAGAACCGATCCTGGCCTGCGACTTTGTTCATCCTCATGAAATCATTGTAAAGTCTGAGTAAACAAAGGGTTGCCTCATTTGGTAGCCGAATAGGGGAAAATGGCTTGTCTCTTATGTTTTGGACCTTATCCTGTCGATGTGGATGTTCAAGAAACTCAAACATGTTAGTGAACCTTTGGACTTCTGCTGGGTCTCAGCCGCGTCTCGGGGCAGGCCTTATTCTGCTAGATGGTCTGACATTTGACATCTGCAACCAAAGAGATATAATCAGAATAAGCAACCAAAAACAGCCAATCAATTAGAGTATGGTAGCAAATTGACATTTTAACCAAGAGTTAGTCAATAAACACACATCTCCACTATGGCACAGCTGATTTGTAGTGTCAAAGGGGTAAAAAACAACAAAGTTCAATATTGGCATGCTTTAACACAACTCAAAAATGCCAAATTATATGAATTCATTCGCCAATAGTGTCAACAATGCATAAGTATCCCTTAATTTCACACTTTTCAATCCAAAAAATATCATACATCAAACAAACGGTAATAAAATCATAGAGAAATGGTTACAATCCATGCATCATGTCATCACAAAGCCAGAATCAAGGGCAATTTGTTCACCTAGAACATTCTTAATTATCAATATACTCAATTTACTACTAGGCAACACAAACCTCAAGAAAAACTAAGTAAAAACCCTAAACAATTTTGGCCAAGCTTGATTCCACAAACAAAAATCATAAATAATGAGAGATAATCGTTCTCAATCATGAAAGTAAACACCATTCAGAACAAATAACTCATAAGAGACCTCAAAATCTAAAACCCTCACGTGTTTACCCCAAGAGCTTGTCTAATGAAGCATGAAATTAAGAGAGGGGTGTGAAAAGGGATAGAAAATGACATTCATACCTGATTTTGGCACAAAAAAAGAGTGAAAATGGCTGGGGAATAGGTGGAATCGAGAGAGAAATGAGTTGGTAGTGGTTTGAAATGTTTTAAAATGATGAGAGTTAGGGTTTTTGTCTTTTTAATGTTGGTACAACCGTCAAAAATAGTTTTTGGAACAGTTTTATCTAACTGTTTCCAAAATTGCTCCCCAACAGTATAAAGGTATCTGTTTTTGAAACGGTTGTAGTAAACCGTTCAATAAACCATTTGATTGTAGCATATGTTTATGTTTTTGGAATGGTTACCTAAACGGTTTATTAAACTGTTCAATAAACCATTTCAAAGGCAGCATATGTTTCTATTTCCAGAACGGTTATAAAAATGATTTTACGAAACCGTCCAATAAACTGTTTCCAACACAGTAAATGTTTCTATTGCCAGAATGATTAATGAAACAGTTTTATGAAACCGTTCAATAAACCATTTTGAAACTCAAAATGCTACTAGAATTGAAATGTTTTGCAAAAAAGTTTTTGGAAACCATTTTTAAAACCATTTTAGTTGCAAAATTTACCATTTTTACAACCCATTTCGACCTACATGAAAAACTTGAACAAAACAAAAATAACCCACTAAAATAAAAGCACCAAAAGAATTGAAATAAACATGAGCCTTGTGTTTCCTCCCAAGAAGCGCTTGTTTTATGTCCCGAGCCTGATGGTCACCTCTAAACTGAGCTTAGCTCTAGAGGGTCGAGAGAAACAACTTCCCTATCAGGGTTGGAAAGAACCTGTCCATGATAGAATTTAAGTCTATGACCGTTTACCTTGAACGTACCTTTGTTAGGGTGTGTAACCTCGTCTGTTCCATAAGGAAAGACTTGGGTCACTCTAAATGGACCAGACCATCTTGACTTTAGCTTCCCAGGAAAAAGTCTCAGATGGGAATTGTAGAGAAGGACATTGTCACCTACGACAAAGTTCTTTGCGGGTTTGAGATGCCTGTCATGAAGGGCTTAGAGCGTTCCTTGTTAGTTTGTTATTTTCATAAGCTTCCATCCTCCATTCATCATGCTCGTTAAGGTAAAATTTTCTATGTGCATCTGCAAGAGAAAGATGAAGGCTGACAATTCTAATGGCCCAAAATGCTCTATGTTCTACTTTGACTAGAAGGTGACATGCCTTGCCATAAACCAACCTAAATGGGCTATGCGATAGGCCCATAAGGCATCCTCCAGTTTGACTGACCAGTCTTTTCTGTGACGCTCTACTGATTTTTCTAAAATCCGTTTCAATTCTCGATTGGTCACCTCTGCCTGACCACTGGTTTGTGGATGATAGGCAGTGGATAATCTGTGAGTAACACCATATTTGTATAAGATTTTTGAAAACTTATTGTTACAAATGTGTGTCCCTTTATGGCTTATGATTGCCCGAGGTACCCTAAAATGAGAAAATAGAAACTTTAAAAACTTAATAATAACTCTAACATTATTAGTGGGTAAGGCTTGTACCTCGACCCATTTTGAGACATAGTTTACAACAACTAGAACATATTTATTGCCATAAGATGTAGGGAACAGACCCATAAAGTCGATCCCCCACACATCAAACACTTCACACACAACAATAGAATTCTGAGGCATTTCGTCACGACGAGAGATATTACTTAATTGCTGACATTTCTCACAAATAGAAACATACCTCTGCTCATCTTTGAACAAAGTGGGCCAGTAATAACCTACCCCAAGTACTTTCTGCGCTATGCGGTTAGCACTGTTGTGGCCACCAGTCAGTCCTGAGTGGCAGTGGTTTAGAATTTTCCAACCCTCTTCTGCAGAAACACATCGCCGGATAACCTGATTTGCACAAACACGAAACAAGAATGGTTCTTTCCAAAAGTAGTATTTCAGATCAGCGAAGAATTTCTTCTTCTATTGAAATGAGATATCCTTGTAGAGAACATTAGCTGTAAGGTAATTAGAAAAATCAGTGAACCATGGAGTTTGAATCATTACCTCAGCCAGTGCAAATAAATCCTCGTCTGAAAAAGAGTCATTTAACGGCAATCTTGCTTTGGATCGTCAGTAACCCCTTCTAGTCTAGACATATGATCTGCCGCTACATTCTCTACTCCTTTCTTATCTCTAATCTCAAGATCAAATTCTTGGAGGAGTAAGATCTACCTAAGTAGTCTTAGTTTTGCATCTATCTTATTCAACAAATATCTCAAAGCTGAGTGATCAGTAAAGACACTAATCTTTCAAAGTCTGAGATAAGAGAAGAATTTGTCAAATACAAACACCACTGCTAGTAGTTCTTTCTCTGTGGTGGTGTAATGAATTTGAGCATCATTCAGTGTCTTTCTAGCATAATAAATAGGTTGAAAATGTTTTCCATGGCACTGTCCCAAAACAGCGCCAATGGAAAAATCACTAGCATCACACATTAGTTCGAGAGGAAGAATCCAATCAGGCGATACTAAAATGGGATCATGGATCAATTTATTTTTCAGTAACTCGAAAGTGAACAAACAAGCCTCATTAAAGTCAAAAACAGCATCCTTTTCGAGTAACTATTTCATTGGTCGGGTTATTTTAGAAAAGTCTTTGATAAAACGTCTATAAAACTCAGCATGTCCTAAGAAACTCCAAACCACCTTAACGGAAGTAGGGGTGGTAGATTTTGAATGGTTTCAATTTTTTCTCTATCTACCTCGATCCCCCGACTAGATATCTTGTGCCCCAGAACAATGCCATCTGTGACCATAAAATGACATTTCTCCTAATTCAATACCAAATTAGTGTCTTCACAACGTCTCAAAACACGCTTTAAATGTGTCAAACACTGTTCAAACGAATCACCAAACACAGAGAAGTCATCCATAAATACCTCCATTATGTCTTCAACGAGATCGTCGAAGATTGTCATCATACATCTCTGGAGGGTAGCTGGTGCATTACATAATCCAAACAGCATCTGCCTATAAGCAAAGGTGCCCTAGGGGCACGTGAATTTCGTCTTCTGCTGATCCTCTGGCACGATAGGAATCTAAAAATAATTAGATAAACCATCAAGGAAACAGTAACAAGAGTGACCAGCTAACCTCTCAAGCATCTGGTCGATGAATGGTAGCAGAAAATGATCTTTCCTTGTGGCGTCATTAAGTCTACTGTAGTCTATGCATACGCGCCATCCAGTGAAAGTCCGTGTTAGATTTACTTGGAGTTGTGGCTGAACGATTGGCTTAAAATCATCCTCCATGAGGATCTTGTTCATGCAAAAAGAGGGACTAATGCCTCTTACGTTCGATATCTTCCAAGCTAACGCTCTTTTGTGCTCTCGGAGTACAGTTAATAATTGCTCCTTCTATTCATCCTAGAAAACAGCTGAAATAGTGACCAATAGTTTATTACCTGGGGCCAGAAAGGCTTACTCCAAGTGATCTGGTAACGTCTTAAGTTCAAGAACGGGAGGGTCCTCAAGTGATATCTTTAATCTCTACTTGTTATTTTGATTAAGCCCTTTAAATTCCTGTTTGCGTTTGGTAAATTTTGAGGCTTCGAGATGCACAATTTGCTTAGAAACTTGTGGATCATCCTTTTCTATGGTTTTTCCTTGTATCAGATATCGCACTAGTGGATCAGTGCATATGAACTCCTGCAAACAAGTAGACAAAGACAAGTAAGAGGAACTAATAAAATAGCACTGGTCATCCTGACTTGTAGAGCATCACAAGGATTTGGAAATCAAAAAAGTGATTTCTTCCTCACTAACTCACAACACTAACTTACCATCACTAACATCAATAATAGCCCTAGCAGTAGCTAAAAATGGACGACCTATCCATGTCTAAAATCACAAAATCAACAGGGAAAATAAATTTATCCACTCTGACAAGAACATCCTCAATCTTACCTCTAGGCAACCTAACAGATCTATCAGCTAACTGCAAACTCATCTTAGTAGGTTGTGGTTCACATAGGCTTAGCTTCTTGAACATCTTATATGGCATCATATTGATACTAGCTCCTAAGTCAACTAAAGCCTTCTCACACACTAAACTACCAAAAGAGCAAGAAATAGTAAAACTCCCTAGATACTGTAGCTTTTGTGGCAGTTTATTCTGTAGAATAACATAGCACTCTTCACTCAGAAAGACAGTGGATATCTCCTCCAACTTGCGCTTATTAGACAACAATTCTTTTAGAAATCGAGCGTATTTGGGCATCTGTGCTAAAGCTTTGAAAAAAGGGATGCTAATATGTAATTGATTAAATATGTCTAGAAACTTACCAAACTGTGTGTCCATATGCTCTTTGTTTAGCCGAGCTGGATATGGGATACTAGGTTTTTATTCCAGAAGTGGCTCATTGGCTGTGGTTTCTGACGAATGTGGGGTTGATTTCTCTTCATCAACTGGCGGACTGGTCTTCTCAATAGGTGCTTGCACAAAAGCATTAGATGATGTATTTTTAACAGCACTTGGTACCTGAGGGAGTTCCAGACCACTCCAGAGCGTGATTGCTTTAACATGCTCTCTCGGGTTAATTTATGTGTTTCTAGGCAGAGCACCTGGCTGTCTTTTCGAGACTACTTTTGCTAACAGCCCCACTTGCTTTTCTAAGTTGAGGATGGATGCTTCAGTGTTTTGAGTAGAGGTCTCTACTACAGAAATGCGAGCGTCACATACTTGAATAAATTTGGAAAAAGGTCTTCCAAACTCTTTTTTTGCTCTAGTTGAGAGGTCTGTTATTGCTAAGGTTATTGCTGCTGTTGGAAACCTGGAGGTTGTTCTGCCGCGTTACTCTCCAAGAAAAATTAGGATATTCTACCACCCAGAATTATAACTCTGACTGTACAGGTTATTCTGTTGTTGTTGACGTGATTGGCCCTGATAGTTGTGCACGTCGTTACATTCTTGCGTGTCTGGACATTCCTCTTGAGAAACAATCTGCATGGCAGACGTAGTAGAATTAGTAAGAGGCAAAGAAATGTTGTCAATTTTCTTACTCAATGCCTCCACTTGAACTGCCAAGGCGATAACAGCAATGACATCATAAAGTCTTGGCTGGCGCGTTGGTTCGACTCTGGCAGCTCCCCCCAGATATTTATTCATGGCCATCTGTTCAATGAGTTCCTAGGCTGCCTTTGGAGTTTTACTGTCAGCCCCAAATTTGACTATCATTTCCATAATTAATTAATTCATTTTCCTTGTAAAATGGTAATCAACTCGTAAGTCATTTTTATAACTTTGCAAAACAAAAATTTATAATAAATTTTCATTTAAGGAAAATCCTTTACACGTTTTCCATGATTAAACGAACCATTTTTTTTCCTTTTTCAAAGGTAACTATGTCTAGAAATTCTAAAACCTCGAATACATTAAGAAGTAAAACAAGGTTTCCAAATAACTAAATTATACAATCAGCATAAAATCATTTGACCTCATTTTAAACATATAATTTTAATGAGACAGTGTAAACATGGAATTTTCCCTGTACAATAATTGACCTCTAATCATAAATCAACCTCAGTGCACGGCCGTGGTGGTTCACTGGTTCCTTGGCTTCTGTCGGCAAGAGCTTCAGCTTCCTCTTCAATTCCTGCCAATGTCGAATATGGCAGGCATAAAACGCAAAATAAGTTTTTGGACAACTCAGTAAGTAAAACTGCCTAAATGGACAATTTCCCCATTTCATTCATACATTTACCAATCAATCACAAAAATTGCACAATCTAAACAACCTTTTTAAAACACCCCAAATCATTTCTCACAAGGGTTCCTTAATTATTCAAACTTTTAAACCATTAACACCAAGGGAACGGTTTGGAAACCGGTTGACCAGGCTGTTCGCCATCCCGTTTGAACATTTCTTTCAAGTCAGTGGTACCAAACGGTTTAGAGAACGGTTTGGGAAACCCGTTCTTCATCCCGTTTGGTGTTACTGAAATACTGTCACAGCCAGAACGGTTTGGGAGACCGTTCCTCAGTCCGTTCTGCCGTTCTGTTTCCTCAAAATTCTACAATTCATTCTTAACAGGTTTACACCAAATCCATTCAAATAATATTCTCCATTTCCACTCAACATCAACAATCATAGTCTCAGTTCACTGTATGAACATAATATCCCTCGTAATTTATAAGAACACAAGCCATGCCTTCATATCAACTCAAAACAATATCACACACCTACACTCAAGTAGCTATATTCATAAATCCAGTCCAAGGTATTACACATAATATGATCATAATACAACTCATACTATCAAGAAACACATGTCCCGCATTCACCTAAACGTATATATATATATATATATATATATAACTTTAACATTTAATCATATCTCATAAACATATGGCATATATAATTCCTATCACACATTTGACTCAATTCATTTCAACCAATGTTGTTCAATTGAAATTTAGGCAAATTTATATAGGAACATGTGTAATCTTTTAGCATTATCACCAATTGACTCCCATTCGCAAAATCATACAAATCATGAATTTCTAATCAACACATAAGTATGTTCAAAACGCCCTTATTTGGTCATATTTATGACGTTTGCAAATGGGTCTTTCGGACAGAAGTTTGTGGTTATAATATTTTGGATCCATATATGCTTTTGTACACAAAGTGCCCATGATTCGTATATGAGGTACTCATCAATCTGCACACAAAGTGCCCATGATTCGTACATGAAGTACTCATCAATTTGCACACAAAGTGCCCATGATTCGTACATGAAGTACTCATCAATCTGCACACAAAGTGCCCATGATTCGTACATGAAGCACTCATCAATCTGCATACAAAATGCCCATGATTCGTACATGAGGTACTCATCAATCTGCACACAAAGTGCCCATGATTCGCATATAAAATGCTCATCAATCTGCACACTCTTACACTTTTAAGTGTTTCGAGTTATCGACACGTGCACGATGTAGCATGTTTTATATACTACCCGATTTTTAATAATTTGTTTACACAGAATCATAACCACTCCCTCTTTTATTAATTACTTACAAAGAGTCCATATTCTTACAATACTCACAAAGAGCCCCAAACCTCTAACTTACTCCCTAGGAGTGTTCGCATGCATGAATGTCGAGTGCATTCTTATGCCACCAATCATGCATTTCCAATGTGATCATATATGCTAAAAATCAAGGTTTAGTTCACATACCAAATCATATCAATCAAATCACAATACACCAAAATAGTCAAACCATACTTATACACATATGATCATTATTCCACTTCATGTACAAACTAACCAAATACCATTCCAATACATCATCAACACAATAAGAAGATAACCACACTTAACATCAATTTTACAATACTCAAAATCAAACACAATCATCAGAATCCTCACATTCTGAGTTCCACAACATTTTATAAATCACATTTTTTCAATATCAAATCAATCATAACAAAAGCCATATATCACCTCTAGTTTCACACAACAATCAATCCAACACAATACCAAACACATAAACACAACATACTTACACACAAGGATGGTTGCATTCGTGCTACTTACCTGTCAACGCTTTTACTGTCCAATCTAGGAATCTCCCTCATCCCGATTAGGTCCTCCTAATCACAATTAAGACTTACGTTAATTACATATATATATGTACAAATTTACTAACAATAAATATGTAATGCTATGATGGTTATATGTATATCCTTAATACATTTCTCCATCATTCTTTTTCTCGCATTAATTCACTTTAACTACCCTTCATTAAAATTTCATCCTTCACTTATTAATAATCATTCTTAACTCACTTAACAATCATACTATAATATAATTCCACAATTCCATCCATTCAATACAGAATCTACTCTTCTTTTCCTTCACTTTCATTTCCAAATTTCCTAACTCATTTTCTTTAATCCAAAATTATTTTTACCACATTAATTACCCAATCAAATTGGCTATATAAACAACCTTAATAGAGCTCAAGAAAGCTAACCCTAACGTCAAAACTTAAAACCGAACCTAGGGTTTCATATTCCAATCTCGTCACTCTATACCTTCCAACTTAAAACACCATTTTCAAGCCCTTAAACCATAAACTAACCCTAGAATTTGATAACAATGGTTAATACACATCCATACCTTTCCAACAAACCCAATTTTACTCAATTCTAAGCTAAAATGAATGACAAATCACATCAGAAAGTCATACCATTTATAAAAACGTGATATCAAGAAATTATGATAGAAATCTTACCAAATTAAAAGCCCTAATTGTATATATATCTCCCAAACGCCAAATTTTGATGAAGAACAATGAATTCTAGGGTTTTTGGTCTTTGAAAATGGCGAGGAGAGAGAAAAAACGGGATTTTGTGTATAAGGAGAGAGATAGGCACATAGGATATATATATATAAGACTCGAAAAAGACGTTTTTGCCCTCGGCTCTACACATGGCCTTCTTTTTGACTTTCTCTCTCCCGGTTTACCTAACTTCACCCGATTATTAAATCTCACATCCTTCTACACTCTTCCACCAACTAATACTTAATTTATTTTGTGAAAAATTTCCTCACATTTTTACTTAATTATTCAAACTAATTCTATAATAACGAAAAATGGAGGGCGTCACAATAGGGGGAGCAGCGAGCTCTCTCAAAGTTTGCTCCTGATTGGGTTCAGCCATTTTTGTCTTAGTTTCTGCTTCAAACTTAGAGTCAAAAATTTCAGTCGGTGCAGAAACAATATGTGCTGAACTAGAAGCTTGAGTTATGCGAATCCTAGCTTCTTTCCTAAGTGTTTTTGCAGCCTTTTCAATTTCTAGATCAAATATAAGATTATCTATAGACAAAGAAGAACGCATACAAACAAACACAGAAAACAAAAAAAATAATAACAAAAGCAAATAAATAAATTTGAATTAATGGTCCCCGACAACGGCGCCAAAATTTGATCGGGCGTCAACCGGTCAAAAATAAAGTACCTGCGCAACAACTAAATACGAGTATAATAGTGAGAACAGGGTCAATCCACAGAGACCAAAGAAAACTTAATTATCTGCCAAGAAGTAAAAATAAAGAAAATTGGTTTGTTTGATTAATGAAACGAGATTGGCAAAAATAAAATTGCAAAAATATTGAGAATGAAAAATGAAGATAGAAAACAATTATGGCAAAAATCTAGTCAAGGTACTTCTGCATTCAATCCTATCAGTCGATCATAGACACTAAAAATAGTAAATAAGTATTACAATAGACAAAGTTATAATCATCGGTGATGCACTCTAATGACCAATTTTTCCTAAGTTCGTTGATAGTTTTGGGTCGCCCTGTAATGCCCCGAAAATACCATGATAAAATTTTGAGGAAGTCGCTGAAAAATGCTCCAGAATTGATTGCGAACAGGATGGAGAACGTTTGAGAAAATCGTTCCCCAAACCGTTCTAACATGTATGTTAGCCAGTGAGCCCGAACGAGATGGCGAACGGTTTGGAAAACCATTCCCCAAACCGTTCTAAATATGAAAACTTTCCAAAATAAGCAAACGGGATGAAGAACGGTTTGAAAAACCGTTCCCCAAACCGTTCGAATCGAGCAACAGTTTAAAAATAAGACACACAGGACAAATTGGGGAGAGAGAAAATGAACGAGGGTTTCTACTAAAACACTCCCAAATCGACCAAAAACCCTCCCTACACCCAAAACCTTCAATCCTAAAGCAATTGACACATCTTTTAGCAGTACTAAAGAAATGTACGTAAGGCAAGTGTACCTATCGAATTATAGTATAGAAAACGAAGGGTCGAGTGTCGTATCCACGGGTCCGGTCAAGTACTACTACTCTGAAATTAATTTATTATCTAATCTTAACGAAATGGTTTGTGAAAAATGATTTAATTAAATACAATGCTAAATAAAAATAGAACAATACCAAAGAAAAGTCTTACAAATTACGAATAATAGATATCTAGATTCGATTCATCCCAAGATTTCATATATGTGTGATTCATTAATTATTGATAATATAAAACATTGGACTGCGGGAATGCCTAAATTATGTCAAAATATCTCTCGATCAAATTAACAACTAAAATTAGGTTGATTAGCCAAAATCTCTTTTAA